>JARFJB010000264.1:1935000-2117500 GCA_036346205.1 Vesta saturnalis
GCACGTGGAGCAACGGCTGTAACCGCGCCTAAGTTTACCCTTTACTTCAATGGCTTTGAAGCACTTCAAACATCTACGCTGTTTTCCACATAGCATAGTACCCTTATGATTTTTAAGACACTCCCGCCCATAAAAATCTGTCTTGCAATCATTGCATTGCATTTTTCGGAATTTGAATGGAACATGGCGGTTTCTGATGACAAGAAGCACACTGATACAGACATTTAGCATGCCGATTTTTGTTATTATAACGTTTTTTGCACTGTTCGCAGTAATAACCGCAGGTAAATGCTGAAGTCAAGCTGGTAATGCCATTATTGTGCTCGTCTTCTAGTATTAAATTTAAAACTACTTTACCCGGTTCCCTAGGACTCTCAAAGTAAACCGAAGCACCTATTATAAACTACAATGGGATATGAAGTTCAGTTATCTTGAAATTATTGAATATGCTCGTAACTACCGCCCTGACTAAGGTCTACCCCTTTGTTCTGGCAAAGTTGCATAGCTTGCGCTTGAAGTAAGGGGTAGCCCATTTTCATACTATGACGCATTGTCTGGTTAGTTCTAAATGCTATTGCTAAGACTAGTGCGCGCGCTAAATAACTGTTTTCGTTGATTATTGTCGGTATAACAATAATACCCTTTATTTTTGATCTGAAAAAGTCTTCCAACTTTACCCTTGTCAAATTTTTGCGTCCATAGCCAACAGGTACCGACACTCTATCCACGATTAAAACTAGTAAGTCACTCCATCACCTTTTCCAATAATAACATTATAATCGACAACTGGTCCACTCTTCTGAATGATACGCCAATTGGTTTGTCTGGGTAATTTGGGTTCCTTAATGTGATACCGACACGGTCTGATGGAGACTCATCCTTCACAATATACGAGGGGCCGTTTTTATATTCTCGGACTAGGCATGATAAGAGTAGATTAGAACAACAGCAGAAATTTATTTTTCAATATAGGCCCCTTGCTTTTCAATACAAGTGTTACATCGTTTCAATAACATCTTTAACCCATTATAAAAATATTCTTTTGGTTTTCTCGAAAAATGGCTTTCAACAGCCGTTATAAGATCATCATCGTCCCTAAATTTTCTTCCCCTTAGTGTTATATTGGGACCTGGAAACAAAAATAGTCACTGGGGGCTAAATCTGGACTATACGGTGGATGATCAAATTCTGCAAAGCCACATTTAGCAACGGCTGCTTTTCAAAGTCTTGACTTATGGGCTGGTGCATAATCATGAAGCATGCATAATACTCTCCTGTGATTGTACCGCCCTTATTCAGATAATCAATCATTAAAATTCCTTGGCAATCCCCAAAAACAGTTGCCATTATTTTTCGTGCAGAACGGGCAACTTTAAACTTTTTGGGAGGACTGGAATATGCCACTTCATCGACTCTTGTTTCGACTCAGGATCAAAATGATGGACCCAAGTTTCATCTCCGGTGATAAGTCGATTGATAATTAAATCTGGTCAAATATTCTTCACACTTCTCCATTCGAGTAAGCATTTGAAAAGGCGTAAGCATTCGTGGAACCCATCTCGCACTGACCTTTGTCAGTGTAAAATTCTGAAAACTGTGGTTTCTGAAACTCCTAATAAAGACGCTAATTGTCTCTTTTTTAATCTTGCATCTTTCAATATCAAAGACTTGTTTTTTCAATAACATCCGAAGTGATCATGTCAACAGGCCGACCTGGACGGGGATCATCATCTAGTGATTCTCGGCCATGTTTAAACAATTTTGATCATTCGCAAATAGTCTACTTGGAATCGCAATTATCCCCGTATACAATTAACGTTTCTTCACGAATAACCTTTGGAGATTTTCCTTGTTCTGTAAGAAACTTTATAACACCTCGATATTCAAGTTTGTCCATTTTGTGACGTTACAACACAACATGACAGATATTAGAACTAATAATGCTGCAATTGTTTTGTAAATTGTCAAACACGTTACCATGACATATGTGATTTAAAATCAATAAAATGAAAAATTACATTAACATTGTAAATTGCGTTGCCCGGTAATATAAAGACCACCCCTCGTATATATACAGTTCCTCGAATGCGCTCTGCAAAAAATGTGTTAAGTAAATAAATCACATTTAGGAAATGGTATATTTTTACATGCAGCAATGTTAATGGATTATCCTTGCATATTTCGTCATTAAAGGTAAATCGCAACGATTTACCTTAAATTTTCTTAGAAATTTACTGTTTGATTCCCTGTCATATTTATATGATTGAATCTCATTTGGGCGGAGGATGGTCCGGCCTCTTGTTGTTGTTGCTGGGTTGATACGCCTGAGCCCAATTGGCCTTGCTGTTGTTGTAATGTTCTCATTCACTAAACTAGTAATAGAAGATTAGAAAAGACATACCGTTATCATACTCAAATCATCTACTGCGGGAGTTCCCAACATCTCTTCATCATAATAAACAAACAACTCCTCCATGTTTACTTGCGCGAGGCTTTATGCAAAAAAAATTATAAAAAACTTAAAAAATAAAAACAAGCATATTCTTACATTCTACCAGCTCGCCCCACGGCCTCTACAAAATCATCGTACTCATCCAGGGAATCGATAGTAACGCTTTGAAATACGACCTTGTAATTAATCTTATTGTATGCCTTTATCAGCAGCTCGTAGGTTAATATTAATCCGCCATGCAACAACCCCAAAATCTGGGTAGCTGTGAGAAATTCCATGACTACGATGGTAACGTAATGCTCTTCAAAGCAGAACTCAAATGTACGTGTTTATAGTATTTTTCCTAAGGTCAAATTAAGTCATTGAAAATTCCCAAGGTCAACTCCAAGGCCACGGCCATAGCCAAGTCCAAGGCCTGTTGAAGGTGCCTTTTCTCAAGGTAAAAAATCAGTATGATGTTGCTTGTTATATAATTACAAAGTAATTAAAATTAATCTCTGTATATTGTTGAAAGCGGAGTGAAATAATAACTTAGATTTAATTTTATATTTATATTTATAATTATAAGGTATACGCGTTCGTTGTAAAAACTATGTCAAACATTCGTTTAAACTTTATTCAAATAAAATAATTTTAATTAATTAAATAGGGGTAAATCACGTTAATCTAAAAATTGCGGAACATAACTAATCGAGAGTCTATGTCAGAGTATTTTTTTTAACTATTTTAGAAATCAAAGCAGGTCCTTATAATAAGCACAGATTAAATAAACAACTTTTTATTATGAAACTTTATAAAAAAAAGTGACGTGTAGTGTTTTTGTGTTTTAGATTGATTGAATAATTTAGCAATGATTGATTTTGTAAATAAGTTTTTCACTACAAGTTTAATTATAAATGAGGCTTGTTTCTCAACCATTCTACTTTGATAAATAAAATCGTTTTTAGTAGTTTTAGTTCTTTTAATTAATTAAGAGTCCTTTAATACCAAAGAACCCCATTGTTTTTCTTTCTCTTTAATTCAGCATGTTTTTTTTTAAATCGTGTTGTAAAATTTATGATTTAGTTTTAATCAACGTATGATATCGGTAGTCAATTTTTAAATTCTTAAATTAACTGAATTATGTAATTAACCAAAGGCGAACATGATTTAAAAGTAGTTTCTATATATTGTTGTTGAAGGTGAAGTGAAATAAAAATTAAAAAAAAAACATGTTCATAACCATAAAGGTAATTCTAATGAGGGAAAACATACCTTTCACTACGTAAAATAAAATGCCATAATGTTTTTTTTAAAGATAATATTATGCAACCTCTTTTGTAATAATAAGCAGTATTGTAAAAACAAGGACATAATCTATGCCTGAACGACATTGAATATTTCCTGTATAAAATTAAATTAAATACATGTCGACTTAAAAATCTAAGACCTTTAAAAGATCCCTTTGCCTTTTTTACTACAGGAAATAACAAACTCTAAATACATTTCGGAATTTTATTCCTTAATTATATCGCTATTTAAATGGATATATAATTAAAAACATATTTATGCATTTGGTTTGATTCATTGTTGTTTTTGAAGATTGTTTCCTCATAATACGGCAATTAACTTTAAAATTTAAAATACAATGCTATATATCTTTAATCGTCTTTTTTATATCAAAATAATGCCATTCTTTTTTAAAATATCTATTAAAACCATGTATTAATTATAAGAGATATACATTTTGGATATAAATCCTCCTAATGATGTTAATTCTATTTTAATTAGGTATTATTTATTTTTGAATGTAATTTTTTACCAGGCTGTATTCTTCAAAAATGTCTATGCAATCTTCATAATTAAAGTTAAAACCTATCTTACAAATTAGTGTTAGGAGTATTTGATTAATATAATTATGCCGCAAATCGCCAGAAATATTTTTAAGTCTTCTAAAAATACTCTTCAATAAACATCTAAATAGTCCAATGTAATTATGGTAGAGCGGTGTAATCGCATATCTCCCCACTTAGGAATGACGTCAGGGTTTCCGAGGAAAAAATGGTTTAAATAGCAGGTCCCGAACTGTGTGAACCGAGCTGGTAGCGTAGTGGTGACACGAACTGCTTAGCATTCGGGAAGTAATGGGTTCGATTCCCGTTACCGTCTATCTTGTATGAAGTTTTTTCAGGGGGTTTTCCTCATACACATGTAGCGGCATGGTCACTGCGTATATGTACACCATGTGCGGCTACTTAGGCGAATGCTGGTGTAGTATTTTCCCCCTCAGAACCCTAACTCCGTTCCTTCCGATCCTATCCCGATCACACCTATCCTTAACCCACCATGCATATATACGTAATGTATGTATGTATGTATGCTGGGAACCCATGATAGTGACTGAAGGAGCTCGGGAAGCTCGTGCAGCCCGCCCTTCCCCTTGGGAAGGGAATGAAATACGTAGCCTTTTCTTTTTTCTGTGTGAATTGTGTCGATCTCAAGCTGTAGCTTGAGTCCCACCCATCCCTTGGGGTCTACAAGCGTTGTATACCTCGCAGGCCGTTGAGACTGCCGGTGTGCCCCAAGAGGCGTCATCAGTATCTGCCCTGAGACTAGACCAGAAGCAATCTCCGTAACCCTGTATTTATTAATACAGATTACGAACGTCGAGCTCGTATTAATACGCTAAGATTTTGAGTGTGCGTGTGAAATTTGTGTTAATTTGCATGTATTTTTAAGGTCTTATACTATTATTTTAGATTAGGACTTGTATTATTATTATTATTTTACTGCAGATTATATCGAACAATTAAAGTCGTAATTTAATTTAATTCTGATTGTGTGTTACAAGCTAAGCTAGTGTTGTGCAACGTATACCGGATCCGCATTCGCATCTACATAGCGAAAACAGTTTTAAGTTCTATCCTAAAAAGCACCTATATGAATGTTCTAGAGGATACGGTCTTACAAAAGCTATTAACACGTCAGTACACGCACCCGCGGTAAACTGCCGCACTTTATGAGAATCAGCAGTATTTTTTTATTTGTGAACGAATGGTTGGAAGAGCCGGACTTCTCCCGTACTCCCCTCTCCTCTACGTGACTTTGACCTGTTTTCGTCAGTCACGCGCATTTATTGTGAGTAGACGCTTGGTTACATGTCACTGGGAGCAATTTGTTAAGAGGCGTGTAGTCACGTAGTGCTTATTTTTTTCTACCGTGAGCAATTTTCCAACGTGCGTGTTTTCGTGATTTTTTACTTGTGAAAATGGATTCGTATGAGAGGGAACAAGAACGAATGAGAGAAATGTTTGAAAACGCATCTAGTGAACGAGGAGACTCGGAATCCGATTTTAGTGATGTTGAGGATGAAATATTGATGAACGCCGCAGTTAGTGATTCTGAAGAGAGTATCGAGGGGAATCCACCTGTTGAGATAGAGGTCGATGACAATTTAGATGACCTTGCACTTTCTGCTTCTACTCCAAGCCATCAGAATGATCCCATGGATCTATCAACGGGATCAATATCAGTTGCTTCAGATCCACCTGATGTTCCGCAAAACCAACGACTGCTAATCAACCCAACGTACTCGGGTAGGAGTAAGCCTATTCCCACAATTTGGTCAAATACTCCTCAACCACGACCTGGAAGAACTAGGAGACATAACCTTGTTACGCAGCTACCCGGGCCAAGAAGACAAGCTAGACATGCACAAAGTGAAATTGAATGCTGGAACTTATTTTTTCCTGAGGCAATCGTTGAAAGACTTGTTCACTATACTAATATCAAAATAAAACAAGTACAACAGAACTATGCACGCATACGGGACGCAAGAGAAACCGATGCGTGTGAAATAAGAGCACTTATAGGATTATTGTATTTAGCAGGCCTCACTATTTCTGCTAAGCAAAATACGCTAGATTTATGGAAGAAAGACGGTCTAGGAGTGGAACTTTTCCGGCTAATAATGGGAGTTAACCGCTTTAGATTTTTGATGCAGAATTTGCGTTTCGATGACGTAGTTAGTGAGGACAGACAATAGAGAAAAGAAGAGGACAAGTTTTATTGCTTCAGAGAATTCTTTGAAGATTTTTCTCATCGATGTCAGGAAAACTACAGTCACAGCACTTACGTGACAATTGATGAGATGCTGCCAAACTTCCGTGGAAAATGGAGCTTTCGCGTTTATATGCAAAAGAAACCTGGAAAGTTTGGTATTAAGGTTTGGGCAGTCACAGACTCAAAAACCTATTACACATCGAAATTGGAGGTTTTCATTCCTAACCAAAAAAGAGGCCCCTATTTCATAAGTACATCTAATATCGATTTAGTTAACAGAATGGTATCACACATAGAAAATACGGGGCGACACATAACGTGTGACAATTTCTTCACCCCTATACCTCTCGCTCAAGACCTCCTGAAAAAACAACTGACATTGGTTGGTACGATTCGTAAGGACAAAAGTGAAGTTCCGTTAGAACTCATAACTGAAGTTAAAGTAAACAAAAGGCCAAGAAATAGTTCAATGTTTGCATTCACTTTAAACGAAACTTTAGTATCTTACAAAGCGACGGAGAAAAAGTTTGTGACTTTACTTTCCACTTTTCATGAGGATTATGAAATTGATAAAAGTTCTGGTGACGCAAGTAAACCATCAATTATAACCTTTTACAATGAAAACAAATGTGGTGTAGATGTTAGTGACGTAATGCAAAACGACTACAGTGTATCAAGGATATCAAACCGCTGGCCGCTAACCATGTATTTCTTCGAGCTGAATGTTGGTGGATTAAAGGCCTGTGTGATATGGAAAGCCAACAACACAGAAGTCAACGAAGACTGCAATCCTTCAAGAAAAATCTTCTTGGAAAAAATTGGTAGACAACAGCATGCACAAAGAAGAGTTGCTACAAATTACCCAATTGCAAGAGAGATAAAGAACCGACTGACCGAAATATTTAAATTTTATCCAGCAAGACAAGAAGCACAAGCAGCATCTGTGTTACGAGGTCGTTACAGTGTTTGCGGCATATGTCCTCGAGGAAAAAACAGAAAAACAACTGTAATTTGCAACAAATGCCAGACTCCAATCTGCAAGGAACATACTCGATCATCATGCACAAACTGTATCGAGTGTGACCAAGAACCAGTTGAAACTGTTGAGGATGGTGAAGATTAAGATGACAAAATTACACTTGTGCAACTTAAGTATAATTTCTTGTATCTTCTTTTTCTTATAAAACATTTTTAAAAATTATTATTGTTCAATAAATCTCAGCTTTGAAAGTATTGACATTAAGCTTATAAAACAAACTTTGTTAAAACCGTTTTTCAACCTCTGTAAAAAGTACTGAAATAAACGATCTAAGCTGACATAACGTGTTCTCGTGTTCAAAAATGAGGGCGTGTACTGACGTGTTAAATAGGAAAGCTAGACTCTACTACAGAAAACATGTATTAGTCACTAGATAGCACAGCACACAAAACCCTAATTAGTCCTAGAAATATTATTACAAGCTAAGGTAGTGTTGTGCAACGTATACCGGAGCCGCATTCCCATCCACAGCGAAAATAATTTTAAGTCTCATCTTAAAAAGCGCCTATATGAATGTTCTAGAGGATACGGTCTTACAAAAGTAATTAATTAGTAAAGCTAGAACTCTATTACAGAAAACATTTATTAGCCACTAGATGGCACCGCAAACAAAACCCTAATTAGTCCTAGAAATAAACCGCTAGGTGACGCTACTTTTGTTACAAAAATATTCATTAGTCCATACACCACTAGATGGCGCTACAAACAAACCCTAATTAGTCCTATGTGGTGCTACCTTTGTTACAGAAAATATTCATTAGCCCATATACCACTAGATGGCTCTACAAACAAAACCCTACTTAGTCCTAGAAATATACCGCTAGGTGGCGTTACCTTTATTACTGAACATATTCATTAGTCTACACACCACTAGATGGCGCTACAAACAAACTCAAATTTCCAACCAAGTGCCAAGACAGGGCGCGAAGACCTACACTTGTCTTACAGGGGCCTTTTATTAGAATACAATTTCCAGTCAAGGGGCCACGACTGGGGTTAAGTCCTAAGAGCTAGTAACTACTGAAGGTAACAATGTTATAACAAGGGCGCAAAACCAAGCCGAATTAATTGAGAAATTTATTAGAGTTAAAATATTTTAGTTTATCTTATGCATTTTGAGATTTCAGATTTTAGTTAGTGATGCTCTTATCACATGAACAGTATTATAAGGGTATGGATCGCCTCGGGTATGAATAGTCCTGTGAGTATAACGAATAAAGAAATAAAGAAAAACACATTTTTATATAATTTTTATTAGCAGTTTGTACTACAAAGCTGAACAGCTGAAGGTGTTGACAAGGTGTGTATAAGTAAAACCAAAACTACAAAAGGGATTACTGTTTTGTTCATAATTTTAAATGATACGCTTAAATCTACACTTAAGCAATGCCAATAATGTTAAAAATTAACAAATTTAGCACCATAGGCGTTAATATAGGTTAAAAAAAATGTGTTGGAGTTTTACATCAGTCTCAGACATTTATATTTAAATGCAAAAGAAACCTCTAAAAATTTCACACAATTTCTCAATTCTACTATTCTTAACTAATATTACTTTACTAACAACAAAAGTACCGTATCTTAATAAATATTACAGCAATCTTTGATATTTCAGAATATTCTCTTTGGCATAAAAGAATATTGGTACCTACTAATAAAAAACATAATTATCTATACATTAACAAATATGGATACGGTACATATTGTAAAAATAAATGATATGTAACATCTGCAGTATTTGAAAACGTGATTTGACTATCGACAGATTCCTCTTTGCTTTGTATTCAATTTTCTGTCTAGGAAACAACCGTTCTTTTGTGCACAAATTGCAAAGTCAGAAAATTAATAGCTACCATTTTTTTTTAAATAAATGTTTTCCCATTTAATGTATCTAAAAAGGAACGGTCGACTTCCATATCAAGAATGATTTGTAAAATAGCCATCATTTTAAACGTGTACTTCTCAAATTTATCACAGGATTGTTGTGATATTATAATATGGGTATTTCTCTAAACTAATAAATCTCCTTTTATTTTACTTCGCTAACGTTCTTGCGTAAGTTCACGAAGCTTCCAAATACCTACCTACCTATTTTCTAAAACATAAGTATTATCGAAGAAGAAGGCGTCCACTTCTTATCAATAAAAATGGACGCATTCTTGCCATTACAAGTAAAAATGGGAGCGTGCTGGAAGGGCTCAGTACAGCAGACTCTCATTCTACTCTTTATTAAAAACGTACTGGTCGGAACCCAAAGATCCACATTTTGCCAATTTTTCTAAATAAAAAGTTGACTAAATGTGTATGAATACGTATAAACGTTACTAAAGGGTGTATGTACATTATTTGGTTCGGGTTCCACAATTTACCAGCGTATTTTGTATACTACGACGTGTTAAAATATAAAACATGAGCTAATAAATTACTTATTGTCCTTTAAAATATTGACTTGGTTGTGCACCAGGCACAAAAAATATCATTTCGTGACAATTCAATTGGAATATTACCTAACTATACAATTATCGCCGTTCTAAATGTTTACCTAAAGAGTATTAAAACTATATTCATATGTATAAATTACGTCATGTGAAGATCTCCCTTAAGGATACGCGTAAAGGTCTTCTTAAATTGTTGATTTGCGAGTGCATAACAGAAAGGATTTAATGGACTGTTAGCGTAACAAAGAAAATAGGAGAACATAAATAAATGTTCGTTGGTACACGGAGGTTCCGAACAAAATCCTTCTACAAGCGCGAGTATATGATACGGTGTCCAGCATATAACGAAGGCTCCTAATATAAATGATATGGTACGAAGAGCTTTTCTTGCCCTATTTTCGGATTTTGATTTTTGACGGCCGAGAACTCCGAAGGGACCTTCCTTTTTTCGTTTCTTCCCCTTTAAGCGTTTACCAAGATTTCGGACAAAGTCTTTTCTTAATTTATTTTCTTCTATATCTGGTTTATTACAAATTTTATTTTTATTAAGTTCTACTACAGTTGTTGCTGTCATAATGACAGCAGTGTTACCTGTTTGGCTAACCGTTGACATGCCGCATACTGGTGTGCTTTCTCCAGTGCAACTATCGCGATTATCATAAGTAGGAGGTTCACTAACAATAGTGGTGACAGGCCTTTCGGCAGCAATTGTAACTTCAGTGTCCATTTTTTTCGAAACAGGTGCTATTTGAGAAGTAGCGCGTAAGAGCGCAGTCTGAAGCAAAGAAGTATTTGCGGAAATGTTAGCAGAATGAGCGGGCGATTCGTGGGTAATGCTTGATGGTGGAGAGCTTTCACATACAGGGGAGGGTACGATAACGGAACTTTCATCCATATACCGAAGATCGGCACCATCAAGGCCAACTAATACATCGTAGGTTCCTTGGGATTTAACTTGCAAGCTACGTGGTCTATCAGATAAAGAAGGTGAATTACTAGATACGGGAGGGCTATTCGTTACAGGTGGGCTACCTTGAAATTGAAGTGGAGGTGTTATAATAGTCTGAGATCTTTGTGACATATCCGGAGAAGTTGGTGGTGCAATGGGGTTAGGGGACCCGGGACTAACAACATCTAAAGGTTTTGGTTGTAAGGGTACAATTAAGTTGTCACCTACCCCTTGTGTATTGTCGACATCCATTAAATTTTGTTCTAAAATCTTCGGTAAAGCAGAAACGTCTTCACTGTTGGACTTGTGCAAATGTGATTGTCTAGATCCCGAAGCGTTTTTACCCGATGATGGTATTCCACCGTTTAATCTATTATCAAAAGCGTAAAGAGGTGCACTACTTTGCACTAAAATTCCAACCATGGAAGACCGTTTCCGTGTAAGATTTTGTTGTTGTGGTTGTGGCGGCTGGTGGTGCTGCTGTTGTGTATTAGGTGTTGTACTATCTTCGTCCGATTCGAAAGCAGGACTGCTAGATCGTTCGGATTTTTCAACTTCTGCTACAAGTTGTGCATTAGGAAGACTTAAATTACGGCGGTCGCAGTTTCGTGAATCTGCTGTTGTTGTGGTTGCAGTTGTTGTTGTGCCGCTACTTTTGTGAGAATTTGTTTTTTGACTGGAGTTTGAATCGCCCGATCCTACACCGGGATGGGTTTCCTTAACAGTTAGATTTAAATTTGTAGATTGTTGGGTTGGACAATTTGATGCGTTTACATGTGTAAGTTGAGGTGGTTTATCTTGGCTTAAAAGTGTACTTTGTGTTTTCGACAATCCAATACCAGCTGCACGACCTGCCATGCCAGACATTGCACCCGCACTTAAAGCAACCATTGACTGCATTTTTCTTTGTTTCGCTTCACTTTTTTTCTGCATATCGTAAGCTGTTTTATAAATTCCACCGTATAAAATAAAAAGCACTATAAGTGTAGTCCAGTAATAGCCAATAATTAAAGCTGTATTAAAAACGGGATCTTTTAAAAATTGTACAGTGCATTGGCCCGGTAATAAATCCCGGTAACCCACAAAATGTTCCCAACCAAAAATGCTTATAAAAAATAAAAGAGCTGGTATTATCCACGTTATTGTAACCATCCACAAAACTCGATTTTTGGTCCTCCAACTGCGATATCTCGCGGCTATCTTAACAGAACAAAATCTATCTATCGTAATTAGAAGTACTGTATATTGAGAACATAAACACACTGTATAGTCCACTGATAACCATAAATCGCATAATAACGGTCCTAAATCCCAATAACCCATAAGGACGTAGACAGTGTAAAACGGCATAGATACAGTTCCTAAAAATAAGTATTGCTTTAGACGTCTGTAGAACATGAATCGATACTTACCAATCAGCATGTCGGTTGCAGCTAAAGATGCAATAAAATAGTTACTAGGTTGTCGAATACTTCGATCCACAATAAATGCAAGAAGTACCAAAACATTTCCAGCTACCGTTAATATAATGCATATACCGAGGCATACTGCAATGAATATTGTCTGCCACAGCTCAAAAGGCGGAAGAACCGATGTTAAAGGAGGTTCTGTAGAACTTAAATTACTATTTTCTGTATCATTTCCTTGGTTTAGCCAATCAACTGATATTGAATCGTTTCCTAGAATATTTAAAGGATCGGGATCCCAAGACCGAATAAAAGTCGTTGCGTTGAATGCTTGAGTACATTCCGTAAATGGTAATACACCTTGGTAGACGGTCTTGCAGAATCTTTCCTTTTCCTTTTGAAGTTTCCTGAAATAAGAAACGAAAGTGTGTCAATGTTTTGTCGATCATGCATTTTTATATCTGATACTGTTTATACGTATAAAGTTTAATCGCCAATTTACATGAAAATTTACTTTTGAATTATACATTAAGCAGTAAAAAGGCAATTTTATTTCAAATTAAGTTCGAAGGTCATAAAGGAATTATACAAAAATTAAAGGTTATATTGCACCATTTGGTACAATATAATTTTTAGTTTTAATATTTTATGTAATTACACAACTATACTAAAATATAAAAACAGTCATTACATTTGTATTTAATGCAATATTGTCCTTTTATTTTGCAAAATAAAATATTGCGTAAATGGAATTTGTGCAACCCGTGATATTCGCTACAGCGACTGGTTATGATTGATTTATCCCTTTTCATACACTTATTGTCGTTCCTAACACTACAGTTTACTTATAATTTTTAAAGAGTTGTTCGGTAACTACGTGGCCTAAAACACAGATGACGCGAATTCGGAGGAATCTTCTTTACCGTTCAGTAAAATCATCCTTATAAGAGGTTAAAGTGATAGTATAGTGCGATCAGCCAAGTAGTCTGTTTTTAACACTGACAGTTTTAAAAATAATCAATAAAGAATTCAATATAATACATGGTGGCAGCGGTCCAAAACGAACAAAAAGCATAAAGAATCTAGGTACAAACTATTGTTGAATATAAATGGCGACTGCAACTTCTGATTTCAAACCAGATGCAGTTGTACCGGGTGAGTCATTAAGGAAGGACGCCGGCTATATCCCAGAAACTGCTTATGTTACGACTTCCAAAAAAAAAAAATTCTTCAGTAAATGTGGCCAAGAGAAAATGCTGGAAATAATTTTAAAGTTTGTAAATAGACCGCTAGGTGGCGTAACCGCGATAGTAATTTAAAAATGTCTAATAAGTAACAGAAACTTAAGGAAAAAATATATTGGAAATATCGTAGTTGTATTTTTGAGACAATTTTACACATTTTTTGTATAAGAAGTTTTTCTCTAACTTCCCAGGTTTTCCGTAGGGGTAGCTGCTGAAGTTGTCAGACAAACATGAAATTATCTTCGGAACCAGTCATCGAATCTTAAAAAGTAATATTTCGTTGGAAAGGTCTTTTCTTGCACTATTCGTTGATGTATTAAAAAGTGAAGTTTGATTAACGAACAAACCGCTAGAGGACGCTTTCCAAATATTGCTGAAATTTTAGCGATTTTCTTCAAAATATTAAATAGAATGGTATGTTTTTTATATTTTAGTCAGAAAGAGTATAAAATTTCGCCTATACCCTGAAAATTTCAAGTCGATATCTCTGTTGGTTTCAATTTTATACCTACTTTAAATTTAGATCCAAAAACAATAAAACGCAAAGTTTTTTGACATAATAGTGTATTACTTAGGTCAGCTTTTATGAACACGGGTTAACCCTGCCCCGAGAGTTAACACCAGAAATTCGATAATATTGATAGTTATAATCGAGTTTCTGGGGTTAGTTTATTACCGTTGGTTAATAATTACACCGGGTGGACCATCGAAAATTAACTAGAGATAAGTAGTATGCCATTACGCAGTGGCGACCTAAATGGTCAAAGTGTCTGCCATCATTATCAACACACAGCTGCAACCGCTGTTGCGTTGACAAAACAGCGGTTTCTATCTCCGCTGTGGAGAGGGTGCGAATGGAATTTCTTATCCTAATTACCATATTTTCAGGCGTAGTTGGCCTGGTTGTAAAAACAAGGTCCTTTATTCTTCCCCAAAAATAGAAATCTAAACAAGTTAGATCGGGGGACCTAGAAGGCAACAATGGTAATCGTTATTAAGTTGTTAAAGTTAAGAATGAATAAGGAAATGTAGGTACCCAGCTGGCCATGGAAAAAAGCTCCCTCTTCCTATCCATGCATCAGGAAAAGTGTTACTCAAAAATTGACGCACGCGTACTGAAAAATGTGCCGGACAGCAGTCATGTTAGAAAAACGTCCGCTGCCTATTAAGCAACGGCACATCTTCTAAATCGTTCTGCAAGAAATTAAGGTACGTTTCACCATTAAGTGGTGCGTCAAAAATGTGAGGACCAATAATTCGACCTCCTAAAATACCGCACCAAACATTGACCAGCCCTGATGTTGAATTTCTTGCATCCAATGAGGATTGGTTCTGGACCAATAATGCATGTTATGACGATTTACTCCACCATCACTACGGAATGTAGCCTCGTCAGTCCACAATATTTGCGATAACAGATGTTGATTATCTATGAGCATATTCGACAGCCAATAGCAGTAGCCGTTGTGATAATCGAGTAAAAAGTCTCTTTTCGTAATGCCGTCTTTCTGGAAAACGAGCAGCATACAATCGTGCAGCAACAGTAGAATTCTGCATGCATTCGAAATATACTGCAAGCATATTATATGATTCCTCGTTAGAGGGCATTGTTGGCAAAAAGAATGTGGCAATAAGTCAAAGAAACTCGTATCACAATACACCTGCATACACCGCAAAACCGGAGGTCATTTTGTGAGAAAATTTCAGGATAATATTTCCTTGACACTGACATTGATAAAATTAATGTTACTATGGATACATCGTCATTATGCATTGTTGGTCTGGTAGTGTTATTGGATGATCGTGGCACTACAAAATCATTACCATGGATCTGAACTTAAAGTAGGTATAAAATTGAAACCAACAGAGATATCGACTTGAAATTTTCAGGGTATAGGCGAAATTTTATACTCTTTCTGACTAAAATATAAAAAAAATCGCTAAAATTTCAGCAATATTTGGAAAGCGTCCTCTAGCGGTTTGTTCGTTAATCAAACTTAACTTTTTGATATATCAACGAATAGCGCAAGAAAAGACCTTTCCAACGAAATATTACTTTTTAAGATTCGATGACTGGTTCCGAAGATAATTACGTGTTTGTCTGACAACTTTCGCAGCTCCCCCTACGGAAAACCTGTGAAGTTAGAGAAAAACTTCTTATATAAAAAATGGGTAAAATTGTCCCAAAAATACAACTACGATATTTTCAATATACCTTTTCCTTAAGTTTCTGTTACTTATTAGACATTTTTAATTTACTATAGCAGTTACGCCACCTAGCGGTCTATTTACAAACTTTAAAATTATTTCCAGCATTTTCTCTTGGCCACATTTACTGAAGAATTTTTTTTTGGAAGTCGTAACATAAGCGCTTTCTGGGATATAGCCGGCGTCCTTCCTTAATGACTCACCCGGTACATGGACTTCAACTCCCAAAGCAGTTTAATTTTGACAGTGTACAGGGATGGCCAGATTAGTTGCAGCGGTTTGAAAGATATATGCATTTGTCTGGATTGCAGTGGATGACAAACACAAAACAGATTTGTTAGTGTACAGGGTGGTTCATTTTCAACGTTTTCTTATGGGAAGTACCCTTTCTATTACAGATAGACAAAAAGTAATATGGGGTCATTGTGCTCGATTTTGGTGTTAATTAAGATCCAATAGTCATAATCAATATATCTCTGACCATTATTGCGCAATTGCCAAAATTGAAAAAATGGCGGTTTTGAAAAACTTAAATAACTTTTTTATTTCTAAATGTATCGACAAACTGTAAAAACATTCTTAAGGCACAAGTAGAATCCGTTAGTGCATTCACATTTGTAATACCTCCATAATTTAAGAAGATATGACATAAAGTTGTATTTTTCTATATGGAAACCCTTGTTGGCTATGACATTTTTAAATGACATTTTTTTGTGCTTTTTAAAAATATATAACACCTTTATGCTGTTATAATAATTAATTGATTTTTTTAAGTTTTTCTTAATTGGTATATTTATTAAGGATAACAGTTGGCTTAGAAAACAAGATATGAAATTGAATGAAGATATTCTACTCAAAAAAGAAATTTCACTTCCAGTAAAATATTCTAGAGATATTTTGTAATTCAAATAAATTTAAATGTAATGTTGTTTTTGTGGAATAGTAACAAATTATAAAATCTAAATATTGAATATAAAATTATCAAAAAACCTCAAATGCAAATTGAAATGAAATGAAAATAAACAATATAACATCATCAGAAATTATGAAAAGGTAACAGCAAATCAGTTTGTATACTTATGTAAACATCTAATTCTATAAACGAACAAAATATGAACACAAAATATCAATATAAAAAACTGTGTGCCCTCTTTTTGGATGCAGACTTCGCATCGTCTTCTAATTGAATTTATATTAATATACAGATAATGGTATTATTTGTGTAAAAGCCACACGAACACTTTCTTTTAACTCATTCACAGTATTATTAGTATTAGTATATAATGTCTTTCAAAAAATCCCCTAAAAAGAAATCTAGAGGCGAAAGATCGGGTGAACGAGCAAGCCACAAAATTGGTGCTGTCGTTCCCATCCAGCTATTAGGAAAACGTAAATTTAAGTAGTCACTAACTACACGGGAATTATATGCGGGAGCTCCGTCTTGCTGAAATATGACATTGCAATATTGTGCTAAAGGAAAACTCTTTAGAAATCCCTCCAAATGAATTCGTAGAATATTGAGACAGTTTAATATGTTCCTTCATACAAGTGATAATAAAAACGTCCGTTTTTGATGCAGCACCACACATTTATTCCAAATTTCCCTTGCCTACTACGGACAACACTGACATGAGTATCTGCCCAGTAACGTAAATTGTGATTATTAAAAATACCACCACTACTGATATGCGCTTCGTCTGACCGTGCAATAGAGTGTGAAAAATTAGGTATATTTTGGCACTGACTTAGATACCAGTTACAAAACTCAATACGCCGCCTTCTGTCGTCTATAGTCAAAAAATGTTTTTTCCGAAATCTACAGCAATGGTATTTCTGTTTCTTTAAAATGTAATGGGCTTTGCTTCGAAATACGCGTAGATTAACCATTTGTCCAGTTGTTGGCTCTGCTTCGACTTGTCCTAAGACGACCATTGAATTTTCTTCAGAATTTCGTTTAAAGTAAGTTTTTGGCCTTGAATTTTTAAAAGAATCGAATTCAATTAAATTTTTCTGTAACCTAAAATTAATTAAGATATTGTTTTGAGGTAGCAAAAATTTTAATATCTATTAACTATACCGTTCAAAAATATTTTTATTTGGCTGCTGCCTTTCAGGAAAATTTTGTAAATATAATTCCGATGCCACATTCTTATCATCTTCGGATACTTTAACATGCAAAATTTTTCTGAATTTGTATAATTAGGCATGTTAATAACTAAATTCCAAGATCACTTTGTTGCATACTTCTAATTTTTAATTTATTATTTGACATACAGGTATCATTTGTTTTTATTTAAATAAATCTCAGCCTCCTACGCCTACTGTACAGGGTGGCCAACTAAGAATGCGAGGTACTGTATCTGGGAAACTATCCATCGTAGAGGCTTGCGCAAAACAAGTTATTACTAAAACGGCCAATGCAAAAATAAAATCACCCTTTTGAAATTACTAGAAATTGCGATTTTGAATGTTTGCAAATTTATACACCAGAATAAAATCACCCTTTTGAAATTACTACGGTCAAGTAAGCAATGCTAAAAGTTACACGAAAGGCCTATTTTTTGTTCTTTAAATGCATATTCAGTATGGATATATACGAAAAATGCAATTAATAGAAGCAGGCAATGTAAACAGATACCTAAACAAAACATACATAATCCTCAAATTGTCAATATTTGTCAATACTTTCGCGTTACTTTGAGCAATGTTTGTGCTTTCAAAATGCGTTTTACGAATAATTAAGCTGTTGATATGCTTGCGGTTTATTTTGAATGTCTTCAGAATCCCGCAGTAACTAAAAGAGCTCGATATCCAAATCGGCGTCCTTGCAATGTAAGAGTTTTTCCCCGATTAGTGGCGAGCTTACGAGCCAATGGTAGTTATCGGCCTACGTTTCAAAGAATTGGAAGAACACAAGAAAATATTAACCGTGTACTGGGCTATATTGAAGGAAATCATCATGTTAGCACAAGAGCATTATCCACTGAGTTGGGCATATCACGGACAACGGTTCGAAATATTTTGAAGGACCATAGGTGAGTTCTAATAGCCATCTGCAGAAAATCCCCATTGGTTGCGTGAAGTTCAGCGCCAAAGACGTTGGAGTTTAAATGTATGGTGTGGCATACTAGGAGGCAGAATTATTGGGCCATATTTTTTCGAGCAACCCCTAAATGGCACTGTATTTCTTAACTTTTTGGCCAATCAATTACCGTTGTTGTTGGAAGATGTGCCTCTGGAAACAAGGCAAAAATTGTTTTTGCAGTTGGATGGTTGCCGAGCATATTTTGCTATTAATGTGCGAGAGCATATTAATGCAGTATTTCCACAGCGGTGGATTGAGAGAGGAAGTCTGTTTCCATGGCCTCCGTGATCGCCAGACTTAACTTGCCTCGATATTTATTTATGGGGGCACTTAAAGGACATCGTGTTTCGGACTCAACGTACTACTAGAGAAGATATGAAAAACCTAATTAGTAACGCAATACGTAATATACCAAGAGCCGAAATTGAAGCTGCAGTTTTGTCTAGTCATAAGAGGCTTCAGTAATGCATAGAGCGTGATGGTCAGCATTTCGAGCATTTACGGGGGCATTAAAAACCTTCCTCCTTTAAATCGGTCTTTTTAGGGCCACAACTTACATAATAGAAACAATTCCAGAAAAATATAGTTAAAAAAAATAAAAATTTAAGGGATTTTCGTATAAAGTTTTCTTTGGCCGATATTTTAGGTTAAGAACAAGATATCGAGATGCGATTTTCGCGAGCTTGTTTAGGCATCATTTAGCTACTTGTTCATGAAAGAAAAGTCATACCAATGCATACAATTTTTTTGCGAAAATTAACCGTTTCTGTCGAAATGTCGAACAAAGCACTCTAGCGACGACATGTGAAACTAACAAAACTTAAAATATTATAACATTTGTAGCCCAAGAATAACTCATTTCAACGCGCCAAAGATTGTTAAAATCGGCTTAGCCGTTTCGAAGATACAGGGGGTTATTTAAGGAAACCTCTGAATACCCCCCACCACTTTATTTTTAGACATACGTCAAAAAGTGCCAAACAAAAAAAGTTTTGATTATCCTCGACTTTAAAGATCAGTTATTTTTTTATTAGGTTAATATAGCAGAATTCACAGAAACATCAATTTTTTAGATTCAAGATTTCAGTTACGCCCCCTAGCGGCCATTTCAGAAACTTAAAAATATTTTCCAGGATTTGTATTGGCTGTTTTAGTAATAACTTGTTTTTGCGCAAGTTGAATCCCGTACGATAGTCGATAGTCAGTTTTGAAATTCGCCCAATTAGTCAGTACGTTTTGGTGAGTATTAAGCCAAATTGTTTCCTTATTATAAGTTTTTGTTATGAACGAATAAGTTCAAAAGTAAATATGTAATTAAAAATTATTATTAATTCTATTAAATACATAAATGAAAAGTTTACCTCGAGTAGGATTTGAACCTACGGCCTGTACTTTGCCAGAGTACCGCTCTAACCAACATTTACATCGATTGGGGCTTGTACTTCGATAGCGCAGTTGGTTAGCGCGGTACTCTAGCAAAGTACAGGTCGTAGGTTCAAACCCTACTCGAGATAAACTTAATTTAATAAAATTAATAATAATTCTTAACTAATGAGTCTTCTATCTAAGTATAGACCAAGGTATTTTACGTCATCTTGTTGCGGTAATTGTTTGTTGTATAAAATAACGGGACGACACCTCGTCTCGTAAACGTTACAGCTACGGATTTTGTATCATTTGCTTTTACTCTCCATTTCTGTAACCATGATTGTATTTAGAGAAGTTTGTAGTTTTGGTGAGATCACAGAAATATCATCGCCCATGGGTAGGACTGCCGTATCATCAGCCAACGTTGCTGTTAAAGCTTGTGGTGTGGTCGGAAGATCGTCCGTACGCATTACATACAACAATGGCCCAAGTATGCTGGTATGCTGCCTTGAGGTACCCCAGCATTTATCGTGAGAACAGTTCCAACTTTTACTAGAAATTGTAGATGCGATTTTAGAAAAAGGAGATAATTTAATAGAAGGATTGATCGCAGTTTGTAACAGTCCAATATGCCACACTTTCTCTAAAGCCTGTGTTATGTCCATAAAGGCAGCCGAGCAATATTGTTTATTTTCAAAAGCGTCGTTGATTTTGTTGATAATTCGATGTACTTGCTCTGTAGAAGAGTTCCTTTTGTCTGAAACCAAATTGATGGTTAGGGATTGCATCTTGATAGTCAAGTATTTGTAAGAGTCTTCTTTGTATTATTTTTTCTAATACTTTGGCTGCTATGGGTAGTAAACTAATTGGTCGGTATGACTGTGTCTCATTCAGAGGTTTTCCTAGTTTAGGGATTAGGATAATCTGTGCTATTTTCCATTGTTCTGGGTAAGATATTTGAGACCATTGTGTGGCAGCTCTTTGAGGATGTTCCCGGTAATCAGGTCATAGCCCGGAGCCTTTTTGGTCAGCAGATTTCTGATGACTTCCTGAATCTTCCCAACTTTAATACCTGGTAGTGGTAGCTCAAGCTGATATGGAGTCTCTAGTAAGTGAATTAACTCTTCCTCTTACTCTGGTGCGTTTTCCGACGGATGTGGCTGGACCACCTTAGGGAGGTGTTCTGCAAATGCATTTGGTTTTTCTTTGTTGCTCTTGGCTCAATTTCCTTGAAGTGTTCTGATTGGTGGTGAAGCTTGTGTTACTTGCTTAGCGTTTTTGGTCACTTTCCATAGTGAGTAGTCAGTGATTTCGGTAGGTGTTAGGTTGCTCACGAATGTTTGGATGTATTCGATTTTGTTCTTTTTAAGTAGTTCTTTTATCCTTTGAGCTGCTGCATTAAGTAGGCGTTTGTTTTCTGGAGTTTTCGATCTTTGCCGTTTATTTCTGAATCTGCTTTTCTCCAGAATTTTTTGTCTTATTGTTATGGGGTAATCGTAGGTTTTATTGCCATCAATCGGTTCGGGAGTTGCGTACCAACATGCCTGTTGCTCTGTGTCGTTAAATAATTTGACGTCTGCTTCAACTTCTTCGGTTTTAAAACTGATGTCTAACGGTAGGTTATCGTTTATAAAGTGTCTGAAGATGTCCCAATTTGTGTAGTTGTTGCATAATCTTGGTTGATTACTTGAACTTATCACTTTTGTGGATAGTGTTATCAGGATTGGGAAGTGGTCTGAAGGTAAGTCTGCACAGGATTTGGTTGTGACAAAACCTTGAGGAATTCCCTTGATAATAGCGAAATATACCAAGCCTGGTATTTTGCGTCTATCCGATGGCCAATATGTGGGTTCGCCAGTAGATAGGTGCTTAAGGCGATTCTTCTCTAACGTTTTGAGTAATTCTCGTCATTTCGGTGTAATTAATCGGTGTGTTTTGAATTATAATCGCTACCTGCAATGAACTGGTGTCCTAATGTATCGTATTGTTCCTGTTTTACTGTATGTTTTGGAGGAAAGTTAACAGTCCAGACAGTTAAAGGACCAGTGTGATCTTATGCAGTAGTTGTTTGTTTGATGGTGTTTGATCAAATTTTTTATTAAGTGCTGAGCCGACTCTCACGTTTCCATTTGGATGGTTGGTGCAATAAATTGAATAATTGGGCATTTTAAAATGATTTCTCTGAGTGAAATGTGTTTCGGAGATAAGATTAATTTCAAGGTTGTGGTTATATATAAATACTTTCAGCACCTCTGAATGCTGCCAGAGCCCGTTTACATTCCACAATGGTATTTTTAATACCATTGTGTTTGTTGGTAACTTTTGATTTGTACTGGAGTGTTTAGATCGAAGAGGTGGAAATTGTTTTTTCTGTAAATCTTTATAGACTATCCAGCACTTATAGTTGGTCGGGTGGTTTCCAGCACACAGTACGCAACGAACATCTGCAGATTTTGTATTGGGTTTTCGTGTAGAGTGGCCTCCAGTACATTTGACACAACGTGGTCTTAAGTAACAAAAGTTTTTCTATATGGCCATATCTTTCGCATATGGTACATTGTGCAATATTCCGTTTATGCTTTGGCGGTTCAAAGTTAATCTTGCATTATTGGAGATACTCCACCTTATAAATGTCTTTATTGTTGGGGGCAGACTTGAGTTCAACAACAAACATTTGGAGAGGTGTTTTTGTTTTGTATTGTTTGATATTCCATGTGTTTAATGCTGTGTGACCTAATTTATCTAATTCGACCTTAGTTTCATTCCTATTAATGGAATAGTACAAGTTTTTCAGTACCACTTTAAAGTTCCTGTCGACCTTTGGCTTGTATGTATGAAATTCCGTTTTTTTTCATTCAGTGCTTTTACAATTGCTCTGTAGTGGTCAGTTGTTTTTGGTTGCACTTTAACCTGGTTATTTGCGAGGGCTTTAATGTCAGAATTCTGCTTAGCGATAGTTTCCAGTTCCAGTACTAATGTTGTCATATCCTTTACCCCACTTATAAGAAATCGGGGGAAGTTTAGTTTTAAGAGCTGTCGTCTTGTTGTTGACCTTCTTGATTTTCTTTCTCTAGGGCTGAATAGCGGTTAGTTGGGTTGAGAAAATAGTCGTCTCTCTTTGTTTGTTTGGATTTATGTTCAGATTCGCATGTTTTGTTTCTATTTCTTTTGTTATGGACTGTAGTCCAGTTATTTGGTTCTATTTGTGAGGGTATTATAGTAGATTGGATGTAATTGTTTGGTTGAAAGGGTTGAGGATAAAATGATTGTGGTGACTGTGTTGAGTAGTTACCTTGTATTTGTTGGCACTGAACGCTGTACCTCTGGTCTCGATTTGTCCATTGAGTGGTAATTGGAGTTGCCATTTGGTAGGGCTACATCCCCCTAGGGGTGGAGGAACGGCCATACGCCCCCAAAAACGTTTAGGTCTTGATTAGTTTAAAGCCTTAAAGTATTATTAAACTATAAAATTGAAATGTAGTGAATAAATAAATAAATGTGTCCTCGCGATATCGCGGGTCACTTGATAAGACATCAGAACACTTGCACTTAACGTCTTTCCTCCATTAAACTCAAATTAGGGAAACAATTGATTTGTTAAAACAACGTTTTCCTGGTCGTATTATTTCCAGAAATACTGACGTTAATTGGTCGCGCAGATCTTGTGACGTTACGCCATTCGATTTTTTCTTTTGGGAAATAAACTCCAAGGTCTATGTTAACAAACCACAAACAATTTTTGAGTAGTAACTTACTTCTAGTTACTTTACTTCTAAGTTACTTCTAGCGCAAGTAGTGACATTAAACCAATCGCGATGTGAGCAAGCAGTTAAGCCCCGCCCCCTCCAGAAGTTTACGTCTAACGGACCAATGCGAGAGGAGGGAGTGGCTCGTTCTGGTAGACGTTGCGGTGGCGCCCGACCAATGAGGCCCCGTACCTGGTGAGATTAGCAAACGGGATGGCCCCTTTGTTGGCCTAGGGCCATGCTGGCATTATTTTACGGAAGCGGAGGTTCTTCGGCGCTGCTGAAGTGTTATTTCCCGTTCTTCATCGCTGCTGAAGAGCTACTTCCGGTTCTTGGTCGTTTCTGGAAAGGTACTTGGTGGGTTCTTCGCCGCTGATAAAAAGCTAATTCTGCTGGTTGATGTTGGTGAAAACGTTAATGTGTTTACTTCCGGTGGAAGTATAAAGCCTGTAGCGGGATTAGAACTCGATAAAATATGACAACCCTGTTTGTTTACCAGTGTACCAATTTCGGTTTTAGGTATAGAATGCACCAAGCGTGATATCTATATAAATGTTTAGGCTGACGTCACACGCAACGTTAGATATGTTTATGCTGTTACAGTTGAAAATGAAAACATATTAAAAATCAATATTGAAAAAATGCATTTACTAGATAAAAAATAATGTGTGTTGTTCTACACCAAATATTTACATATTAAAATTAACCATTCTGTTTTACTAAAGACGATAGCTGTAACTGCTAATGAAACATATAAATATTGAAAAAAAACAAACAAAAATACGTTTTACCCAAAAGAGGAGTATTTCTGACAAATAATGTTTACTAATTAATAAAACTTTTGTTGTTGTATACGAATAAATTACAAACAAAGTCAAAATGACCTTAACTATGAAACAGTAACTGACATAAAACGCGCGCATTGCTATTTGATTATAGAGCATTTTACAACCCTTACATGACATTATTAGTACCATTTAATAACTAAATCTTGAACAGTGTTTTACGCCGTTCTTATCACAGATTTTCGCTAATGAACTTTGAATTCATATTAATACGTACAATAAACGCAAAACACCATCACTGTGTGTGTTTATTGGGTTATGGCATGCGTCTTGAACACGATAAATTATTCTTGACAATCTTCTACGAAGGGTTGACAGCAATTTAAACACGCTTGTTATGCGTACAATATTGTTAATATATGTTTTCAAATTTACTTGACTTGTATAGAGCATAAATACGATGCGGTTTATTAGTTGAATCTTGTAATTAATTATAATAGTTGGTTTTATTATCACAAAATAGGCATTCGTATGTGTGCAATTGGAGCACATGACTGTTTTATGTTAATGCTAGCAAAGTGCATACATGGTAAAGAGACTTGTTGAAGAAATATTTTCCAACCCGGTGTATATATATATATATATATATATATATATATATATATATATATATATATATATATATATATGAATTGCGTTGTTGTTGTAGTTGCGGAAAAAATGTAGCACGAGTTAGTATAGTTTTTTACAAATATTTAATAATTCGTTTTAATTCTCCGCAAAATACACGCTCAATCTCTAAATATAATCATATCTTAAGCTTAAAAAATATCTCTCTCGTTCTCATTTAAATCATGTGCACATTTAATTACTATTTGCGTTTGTAAGAATTTCACGAATTCCATTGGAGTCGGACATTGTGTAATATTAGCGTAGTTTTGTATTGAAGTTCAATTGTGTTAATAAAGAAAGTGTTTTCTAAAACCCCATGGTCCTTCGTGTTCTCAAATAAAGTAAGAAGTGTAGGACTAAAATCCATCGTTTTGGTCCCATCGAGCCGGATAAATCAGTTTCCTACAAGTAGTAATGAGGCACCTTGGCCGCCATCTTGGATTTTGACGTCACAAGACCGCCCACGTGGGGGACCGGTTTTTCCACCCTTATTTTTACACGCTTACGTGTAGGACGTATTTTTTCACCCCTATTTTGCACATCCACGTGTAAGACCGCATTTTCAACCCTAATTTTTACACACCCTCGTGTGAGATTTCTTTTCGAAGGCCCTTTTTAACACCTATTTTTTCTCGCTTACGTATAGGACGTGTATTTTCACTCCTATTTTTTACACACCCACGTGTGAGACCGGATTTTCCACCCTTATTTTCATACGCTTACGTGTAGAGCGTATTTTTTCACCCCTATTTTTTGCACATCACGTGTGAGACCGCATTTTCAACCCTTTTCTTTTTCAACCCTAATTATTTTTACTCGCTTACATGAAGGACCGTATTACCCTTATTTTTATGAATTCTTTTGTGGGGTTAAACCTTATGGCTGCATTAAGGACCTTTTGACAGCTAGGACTTTTGCTAACGTGAGGACTGGGGGTGGGGGCTGGTCTTGGCTTAGAACTGTATTTAGGGTTGGAGCTTAGGGTTGGTCTAGGGATAAGTCTTAGAGTTTAGTCTTGGAGCTTAGGGCTGGTCTAGGGGTAGGGTTATTTCTGATGGTATTAAGGTCCTTTTGGTTGTAACCCTGGCGGCTGAGCAGACACATACGCATACAATAATTGCATAATTAATAAGATATTATTAACGGTCATATTGCTACTGAGAAAAGGAAACGTTTCTAACGAGGAGATGAGATAACAGCTGTATTAGGATTAATCATACGTGGGGGAATTTGAATGACAGTAAAATTTAATTATGGAACACTTATTTTTATTGTCATAATTAAAAAAAATCCTCAGTGAACTATAAAAAATTACTGACACTCCTAATGAAACAATTTTTTATTAAGTTAATTAATTACATAACAGTTTGTGTTTTCTAAAGCGAGTATTAAAATTATAGTTTACCTGCATTGAAATAATATCCATCCGTCCGTTAAGAATGTTGTACGCCTTAATATTTTTTAAAGAAACTTAATGCTTGTGTTTATAACTGTAATTAAAAATCTGTAAATAAGTAAAGGGTTAACACCACACTTACCAGCTCTGTACTTAAACAACGTTTTTAAGGCACTGATTTACGAGTGATAGTTACTGTTTTATGCTGCATGTCAAACTAAAGAACAACTTTCTAGGTTGTGTAAAACCACCTATAATTAGAGTGTAAAATATACAACCTTATCATCTTTATCGCACTTGCTGCAACATACATTTACCTTTCTCTTAAAATAAATCGGTTTGAAAAATATTCATATACGGATACACAAATTGTTTTATAAGAAACCATATTAAGTGTTTGGAATGTTTAAAATTCCATAACAATATGTAGTAAGAAATCACTGTTCACGTTTACTTTTAACTAATTACCGTGTAATTATATAACACTATTTAATTTAATAGTCTAAAAACCAATATAAATGGTTAATATAATTTCTAAAAAATATTATTAGAGTTGATATGCCGTTTTATTTCAAGTAATTGTTTTCAATATATATAAAAATGTGTAAGTGGACCTGTATTATTTGTTGTAATATGCGTTATTACACTTTCTTTTTAATTACCGGTTGTAACCTTCTACTTACATAACTTCAACTTATACACGAAATAATAACGACCTCCACTAGTTTATAACACAATCGCTATGTAGCGTGTTTTTTATTTACACCCGTACTTCTATAAACTATTAACGCTCCATTTTAATAGGGTGATCAACTATCTGAAAAGGTTTACTGTTAAAGTATACGATGAAGATCGTTTAAAGCAAACCTTGTATTATCCTTATATACGAATGATATTTCAAAAATACTAGTATAATTAACATGAAGGTTTATAAATCTACATCCAGACAAGGAAACAGTTTTAAACACAAAGAATTTATCTGTAAGGGGCAGACAATGCTATTACATAAGACGTTTTTACAAAAACGTGGTTATTCCACATTGAGAAAATTGTTAGCCATGAGAAACAAGCTGGTCTTGAAGTTAGCCTTGAAGTTAGCTAGTCATAGGTTTTGAAGTTTACCTTGAAGTTAGCCTTGCGAGCAACTTTTATAAAAAATGTACACCTGAGTTTAAGTTGACGTATATTGGTTTATGAATATTTTTATTATTCTAAGAAAAAATGTTATTAAAAAATGTTTTCTATTAATTACCCTTCGTAGACTATATGCTTTATCTATACACGAAATTTTATTTCACAACAGCATACTCATTCTACCTTGAGAAAATTGTTAACCTTGAGAAACAAGTAGGTTTGAAACTCAAACAACTCCCTGTTACCACTCTCGTCAATGTAGATAGAGGTCCAATGCTGGTCTGGTTTGTTTGCAGGATCCGTGTTTACGATAATCGCACACGGTCGAGGTGCGTGTCTGGGTAGTTGATTAGAAGCACATACAAGTCGAAAACACATTCTTCTTGTGGCTGGGGGTCGATTTCAAGCATCTCAACACTTCTGTCGCATACATCTTTGTGGATTTTTTATCAGATGGGAATAATAGCAACGTCAACTAAACGTTTTAAAAAATTTCTAATCTGAAAATAAGAGTGACGTAATCTATTTTATTTTGAAATTTCATAGAGAGCATCACCATCATTGAGATTTTGAGATACTACCATCTCATCGTCTTCACCTTGAACGATTATATTGTAACCTATAAAGCAAGCTAATAACCCTAATAGTTTATCAGACATTGTTACATGGACATGAGGTTATTCCTAAATTAAATGGTTTCAACGCTGCTCTGGGAATGCTGTACACACTTAAAACCTTTAAGTCTGCTCGCCGAAGTTGTACCGTATTCACTTTCTTCAATTTTTATCTGCACTCTGTTTCGAAGCTGTAGTACGTTTTTCTAATACATAAACAGAACCTTCAATACTGTGATACGTGTAGCAGCAAAACACATTAGCTAGTTAGTTTCACCTCTATATTACTTTACATGCATGCCTGATCTTATCATAAATAAATACATCTGTCAAAAAAAAGCTAATTAAACATAACTCCACGGCCAGGGTATAGCAAGCAACGCTTCCAATTATAGCTCTTAGTCAACACAATAGGGCCTACAACTACATACAATCGACTAGCACTGCTTTAGCACGAGGATCAAACGAAAAAATACGTACGCACGCACCCACGTAAGCACACACTTTCGCACGCACGTAAGCTCGCACGTACGCTCGCACGTACGCACGCACGTACGCAGGCTCCTACGTACGCACGCAAGCTCGCACGTACGCACGAACGTACGCACGCTCGCACGTACGCACGCTCACACGTACGAGCGGCGTTCGCACGCCCGTTCGTACGCCCGCACGCAAGCACGTATGCGCGCACACACACACACACACACACACACACACAACACACACACACGAGAGAGCGAAAACACGCTAAAGCGAAAAACTTGAAAACGTTGTTTAAGTACAGAGCTGGTAAGTGTGGTGTTAACCCTTTACTTATTTACAGATTTTTAATTACAGTTATAAACATAAGCATTAAGTTTCTTTAAAAAATATTAAGGCGTACAACATTCTTAACGGACAGATGGATATTATTTCAATGCAGGTAAACTATGTTTTTAATACTCGCTTTACAAAACACAAACTGTTATGTAATTAATTAACTTAATAAAAAAAATTGTTTCATTAGGAGTGTCGGTAATTTTTTATAGTTCACTAAGGATTTTTTTTTAATTATGACAATAAAAATAAGTGTTTTATAATTAAATTTTACTGTCACTCAAATTACCCCACGTATGATTAATCCTAATACAGCTGTTATCTCATCTCCTCGTTAGAAACGTTTTCTCCAGTAGCATATGACCGTTTTAAAACAATAGGACCGATAATAATAATATCTTATTAATTATGCAATTATTATATGCGTATGTCTGCTCAGCCGCCAGGGTTACAACCAAAAGGACCTTAATACCATCAGAAATAACCCTACTCCTAGACCAGCCCTAAGCTCCAAGACTAAACTCTAAGACTTATCCCTAGACCAACCCTAAGCTCCAACCCTAAATACAGTTCTAAGCCAAGACCAGCCCCCACCCCCAGTCCTCACGTTAGCAAAAGTCCTAGCTGTCAAAAGGTCCTTAATACAGCCATAAGGTTTAACCCCACAAAAGAATTCATAAAAATAAGGGTAATACGGTCCTTCATGTAAGCGAGTAAAAATAATTAGGGTTGAAAAAGAAAAGGGTTGAAAATGCGGTCTCACACGTGATGTGCAAAAAATAGGGGTGAAAAAATACGCCCTACACGTAAGCGTGTGAAAATAAGGGTGGAAAATCCGGTCTCACACGTGGGTGTGTAAAAAATAGGGGTGAAAATACACGTCCTATACGTAAGCGAGAAAAAATAGGTGTTAAAAAGCGCCTTCGAAAAGAAATCTCACACGAGGGTGTGTAAAAATTAGGGTTGAAAATGCGGTCTTACACGTGGATGTTCAAAATAGGGGTGAAAAAATACGTCCTACACGTAAGCGTGTAAAAATAAGGGTGGAAAAACCGGTCCCCCACGTGGGCGGTCTTGTGACGTCAAAATCCAAGATGGCGGCCAAGGTGCCTCATTACTACTCCTACATCCTACACCGAGCCAGGATAAATCAGTTACGATTTGGTGAGTCTTTTAAGGAAGTCGAATGCAGTTTAATTTGAAGGTGAACTTTTAAATCTCCAAGCAGAACTAAGTGAATTTTCAACTTTCCATGAGGATTCAGGTATTTTCCCAAGTAGTTCACAATGCGCTATATTTTAATTTACTTGAAACGTATTTCATAAGGTTTAATTTTCACAATGGATATGTTAAAGTTAAAATCAACTCCCACAAGTGCTAAGACTCAAATTACTAGAATTCATAATTGGGTTTTGCAAAATAAAGGTATTGAAAATGATACCAATAAATTTCAGTCAAGAGAAGACGTTTTGCAAGATGCATTTATGAAATATAATACTGCTTAAGATGAAATTGAAAATTATGTAATTGATATAGAGGATCAAACAGATCTTGAGGATACGGGCGAGATCGAAATCAAATATTTTGATACTCTTGTAATTAGGAATTCTATAGAAGAATTATCTCTTAAAAATAACATTTTCTCCGACAGTCATACTTCTCAAAACGACAATGTCAATATAGCATCTCACTGTTATCCCAAAATAAAATTGCCGCAAATTAATATACCTCAATTCTCTGGTAATTTTTCTTGATGGGAAACATTTTTTTTGATCTGTTCACCTCGCTTATTGATAAAAATAGTCAATTTACAAATACTGAAAAATTTGATTATTTAAAGACATTGCTGAAAAGTGAAGGTTTAAGTATTGTAAATTCATTAAAAGTAACTAGTGATAATTTTGTTACTGCAGTTTCACTGTTAAAGAAAAGATTTGAAAATAAACATAAATTGTGAATTCTTATTTTAGTAATATTTTAGATGCTCCAATTATAACAAAGTGTCCACAGAATTTGAGAGATTTTGCCACTACTTGTAAAAGAAATTTAGAGTCACTGAAAAACTTGAAACTCGAAGGTAAAGAAATTTTTGAAGCGTTATTAATTTTCAATTTTCAGCAAAAGCTAGATTATAATTCTAAGAAAATTTTTGAGGAAGAAAGAGACATTAAAGCGTTGCCTGTTAGATAAGTTTTTCGAGTTTCTAGAAAAGAGATGCACAGTACACGAAAATCTGCCTAGTCTTGATATTAAAATAGAAAAAAAATTTAATAAAATATCATTACATTCCAATAATTTTAATCGTAACGTGCAAAAACAAATCATATTTTGCTCGTACTGTAACGATAACACACATAGAATATGTTTGAAAAAAATTCACTTTCTGTACCAGATAGATTGGCGTTCATTAAATCTAAACATTATTGTTTAAATTGTTTAGGTAATAAACATCTGATTGAAACTTGCACCTCACGTTCAAGTTGCTCACAGTGTAATAAAAAGCATTACACCTTGTTACACTTAGATCAAATTCCTCAAAAGAACTATCTTCAAAATTTCCAAAACGATTCATACTCTCAAAACCAATATCAAAATGTCGGATCTGATAAATCTCAACATACGTTCTAAGGTTGCTCCTCTGCAGTAAATGGAAATTGTCGCAAGGTAACAGTCAAAATCCTTTATATGCCAGTCACTCTCAGAAAACGCAAAATCACACTTCACCTTACGATAATCTACTTCTCGGATTCCATGTAATAATCACAATACAACCTCATAGAGTTAGTGAATTATCAACCCTGTAGTTCAAATAATATCTCAGCTTTATCTACAAAAAACTGTCACGTACTTTTACCTACAGCTCAAGCTACTCTCTACTCAAAACAAAATGAACCTATTCAAATTAGAATACTTATGGATAGTGGAAGTCAAAACTCCTTTATAACTCAACATTTAGTTGACAAATTAGGTTATAGTACATATAATAAAAATTTAAATATTTCTGGAATTTCTCAGTCTCACATTCTCGAGTCAAATGGTTACTATACTTTTGCACTCTAATGTTGATTGCTCAAAAAGATTTAAAGTATCTTGTGTGGTACTTGACAAAATTACAGATAAGTTACCACAAACGCTCATAAAACCTCTCAGACCCTCCGAAAGAAATTGAAGTTTTACTTGGAGCGGATGTTTATTATGATCTGTTAACATATGGGTTTGTAAAAATGGGTAAAAATCTCCCTACTCTTCTCAAAACACAATTGGGATGGATAGACTCAGGAAATATTCCGCATTATTGTATTAATCAATTGCCCTCATTTTCCCAATCTTATCACATAACTACATTCTCTGAAAACGATATTGAACTGATTCAATCCTTACAAGCTTTTGGAACATTGAAGAAATGCCAAATAAGTCTGTTCTTACTCCCGAAGATGAAATTTTCAAACAAATTTTCACTCGTACAACTAAAATTCTCGAAAGTGGTTGCTTTCAAGTTGATGTACCCCTTAAATCACCCACTGAGCACTGCAAGCTTAGTGAATCATTAAATCTTGCTCAAAGATGATTTCTGTCCCTTGAAAAGAGATTCGAGAAAGAACCTAATCTGTTTACAGAGTATAAAAAAATTTACAGATGAATTGCATTATCTCTAAATCACGCACTAACAAAATTGGCGGAAATAAATATTTCATCCCTCACTTGTGTGTCACACGAGGGTCGAGTTCAACTACCAAACTCAGAGTTGTATTTGACGCTTCATGTAGAACATCATCAGATTTCTCTCTGAATGATGTTACCTTAAAAGGTTATCGTGTACAATCTGATTTATATGATATCCTTTGTCGTTTTCGTACATTTAGGTTCGTACTCACCGCCGACATAGAGAAGATGTATAGGAAAATTAGGTTAAAACCAAATCAAGTCTTCTGACAAAATATTCTTTGGCGTGATTCACCCCAAGATCGTTTATCACGTATTGAGCTTCTCACTATCACATATGGGACAAATTTTGCACCCTTTGTCGTCACTCGTGTTTTGAAATAAATAGCTATTCAAGGAACACAATACCCCTTGCATCTGATGCTGTTCTTGCACAAACATATATGCATGATGTTTTAGCTGGATACGATAGTTATGATGAAGTGAAAACTCTTTACTCTCAATTAAATTCACTCCGAAGTCACTCGGGATTTCATTTAAGAAAATGGTGTTTCAATTCGAATAAATTCTTACACAGTATTTCTCATGAACAAATATCCGAATTTGATATTAATCTTACAAGGTCATCTTGTAAATTGTTAGGATTATCTTGGAATCCCTCTTCAGATAATTTTCAAATATCATCTCCAGACACTCAAGTTGAGAATCATATTATCAAAAGAAAAATTCTCTCTACGATAGCACAATGTTTCGATCCTCTTGGTTTTGTTATTCCAGCGATAGTCAAAAGTAAAATTTTAATGCAAAAACTTTACTTGTTAAAAATTGACTGGGATGCAAGAATCTGCGACGCGCTCATCTTAAAGGAATACGAGGTATTCCTCAAAAGTATCTCCCAATTAAAAAATCTTGGAATTTGTCGCAAATTTGTCCCAAAATTTACGCAAGATTTGAATTTGCTGCCATTTGTGCAGTAAAGTGTTGGCAACCCTGAAAAATAAACAGTTTAACAGCTGACAGTCTAGGGTTAGTAAAAATGAAGCGTTACACGACAGAACAACGTGTTTCCATTGTTGAAGAATATCTCAAAAATAATGAAAGTTTGGCGGCCACAGTTCGAAAATTTCGTACAAAATACGGTCCGAATGTTCATTTAACTTCGTCAACTGTGAAGAGAGTAATTGAAAAATTCAGGAAGACTGGATCTACTGGTGATGCTAAACATTCTGGTCGTCCAAAAACAAGCCGTTCAGATGTCAATATCGAAGCAGTGCGTGACAGTGTTGGTGAAAACCCAAGAACATCAATTCGACGACGTGGACAAGAACTGCAAATTTCAAGAAGCTCTCTACAGCGTATACTCACTGAAGATCTGCGGCTCCATGCCTACAAAGTTCAATTAACACAAGAACTTAAGCCTAATGACCATGCCCAGCGAAGAGAGTTTGTTGAATGGATTATCGAACATCAACAAGTGGACCCTGATTTTTCGAAAAAAATCATCCTAAGCGACGAAGCACATTTTCACCTTGATGGCTTTGTTAATCGACAAAATTGCCGCATTTGGGGTTCAGAGAACCCACATGTGATTGTCGAAAAAAAAATGCATCCACAACGTGTCACTGTTTGGTGTGGATTTTGGACTGGAGGCATTATTGGACCATACTTCTTCGAAAATGAGGCTGGTCAAGCAGTGACTGTTACTGGTACTCGATATCGCGATATGATAATAGAGTTCTTTCTCCCTCAATTGGATGATATTGATGTGGAGAACATGTGGTTTCAACAAGACGGTGCCACATGCCATACAGCCCGTGAAACAATCCAATTACTGAATGAGACATTTCCTGGTCGTGTTCTCTCTCGTTTCGGTGATTAGAATTGGCCCCCTAGATCATGCGATTTAACACCATTGGATTTCTTTTTATGGGGTTATTTGAAATCAAAGGTCTACGCCAACAAGCCCACAACAATCCGTGCGTTGAAGGAGGAAATTCAACGCTACATTACTGAAATTGGGCCACATTTATGCACAATTGTTATGGAAAATTTCGACAAAAGAGTGCGTATGTGCCAGCAAAGCCGTGGAGGGCATTTGCCCGATGTGTTATTTCATACATAACCCTATTGTGTGTACTTTATGATTCATTAAAAAAATAATAATTTAAAGAAAAATAAATGTGTTTTATATTTAATTCAAATCTTGCGCAAATTTTGGGACACCCGTTAGATAAAGTGACAATTCAATTCAAATTCATGGTTTTTCTGATTGAAGTACTGCTGCTTATGGTGGTTGCATTTATCTCCAAGTAAAATATGCGGACAAGTCAGTATCTTGCATATTAATATCGGCGAAATCTCGTATCTCACCTCTCAAAACAATTACTATACCCAAACTCGAAATATGTGCTATGGTATTACTTTCAAAATTAGTGAAAAAAATTCGAAAAATCTATGATAATCTCGCAGTCGAATCAGTACATCTTTGGACTGATTCCCAAATAGCATTATTGTGGTGTAAGTCTTCCCTCTCGCTAGAATATCTTTGTCGCAAACCGGGTATCACAAATTCATGAACTAACGTCAGGGTGTTAATGGCATTATATTAAATCTAAACAAAATCTCGCAGATATGCTGTCAAGAGGTGAATTTAAGTCAGACTTTTGGTTTCTTGGTCCACAGTTTTTACAAGATCCTTAACTTAATTTAACAAAGAAAAAATAATCCTCCTGAAGAACGAAAGGTTTCTTTAGTTTCAGCTGAAATTCTTGTCAATTTTTGGGTATCTATATTTTCGAACGTGTTATCGTTCTCTCGCATGCAAAGGTTCCTAGCTTACATTCTTTAACTCAAAAAAATCCCACCAATAAAATTGTTGGACCGTTATCGGTTCAAGAACTCTCGAAGTTTTTACATTTTATTTTAAAAACTCTTCAAGAAGAACATTTCTCTAAAGAAATATTTGAACTCTCTAATAATAAATCGCTTTCAAATAAACAGTTCTTAGCTTGTAAATTTTTCATTGGACGTGATGATTTAATTCGCGTAGGTGGTAGATTACAAAACGCTGATATTAGTTATGAACAAAAGCATCCTGTTATCTCGCCACCAAATAATTATATAGTTAATCTTATGTTAGTACACGAACACAAACGGTTAGGGCATGCAGGTCCACAAGATACTCTCTTTAATTTTCGATTGAGATATTGGCCTCTTAACACGTTGACTGCCCACGTTATAAGGTGTTTGACTCACCAGTACCAACTACTAAATTTTAATTTGGTAGTGTCATTTGCAACAAATATTTGTTATTATGGTATTTCCTTCAAGTATATTGCGTTTTTTTTGCAAAAAAACAAAGAGCCGCATATGTTGCGGCACGGGCACTCAACAAGTAATTTTGCTGCTTAGTGCCAAGTGACACAGCCCTGTCGGCATATTACAATCTATTCCTAAATTTATTTAGTAATAACTAAAAATATTGAGGACATTCTAAATAGCATAACTAAGTTTTAAAAATCATAAACAAATATAAAACACATCTAATAAACCTAAGATTGAGCGTAATGCATAAACTCAGGTAAAAGGTAATATGAAAAATCAAAAAAACGTACGACGGGATACTACAAAGTATAGTAGGTAGATATATTATATCATAGCAATAAAATAGAAACATAAAAAAAATATTCTAACAATATAAGTACATTCTAAAAGAAAAATAAACAAACAAAACCTGAAAATATAAAATAACATGCGACATAGCAAACATAAAATTAGTGCAAGTTCTCGTGAAATTGTTCAAAACATAATTCAAGACAAAGACCTGGTTTTGCGGGACACTTTACACAAAAGAATTGTGAGTCTTTCCTTATACCTCTTTGTGAGCACCACCGACATCGTTTCCGAAGCTTCCTTCCACTTTCTGCCACCTCACATTTAGAAGGAATGTGATTAGCCTTTCTGGTTATAGGAATATTTTCAGCGGGTTCTGGCAAAAACACTTCGATGAAAATCTAAGTATGGCATTTTCTTCGTGGAATGTTTATTGTACAGCATAAAGGAATTGTACAACATCATTTCAATTATATGAATTCCGACTTTTTTGTACCATCTGATTGTCTTTCTATGTGATGGATAATATGCCATCATTTGGTCTTGCAAGTCAATGCCGGACATATACTTATTATATTCAACGATGGGCAGTGGTTTTTCTTTGATTCTCCCTGACCTAGACGTTACCTCCCGAAGAACATTCTCGTGTTCTGTTGAAATGTATAGAACCTCTCTTTTATCCTTCCATTTTCCTATACAAATTTGCTTACCATAACGTTGAACTGACTCATCAGATTTTAATTTGGCTTTTGTCACCTCACTAGGATTCCCTTTCCTCCCATTCCTCAATGTTTCAGTGCAATAGGTATTTCTTTCTAGAAGTTGCCTCGCAAGATCCACTGAATTATAAAAATTGTCCATATAAAGACTATAGCCTTGACCCAAGTAGTTGTTTGCAAGATGTAGAACAATATTGGCAGCATGCCCTTTACCGCCCATATCGTCAGTTGCCCCTGTGCATACTTGAATTTTCATTATAGTACCAGTACTCTCGGTAAGTTGTAATACGAAACTTATGCCAAAGTATAACAACAATTATTAAAAAGCATCAAATTGTAACATTAATAAAAAACGATGATGTAATATACCATTCGTAATTGATCAAGTAATTTAATTACTATAAAAAATTACCCCTTAATAATCGCTAAGTGCCGTCGGCTCATCGGTAGATGAATATAAGGGTGGATTCTAATAAATAGTTTAATTAACCTACCTGAAATGCTAGTTGCTTCTTTTCTGCTTGATTATTTTCACTTAATTCCAAAAATGTTATCAAAAAATTATGAATAAAATAATAAATTCTCGAGCGCCATGTTGTCTTTCTTTTTTTTTATATATCTATCTAGGAACAACAAAACCTAGTTATTGAATACTATAAACAATTAACACAAATGAAAATAAAATAACATAAGTTTATTTAATATATGTTTGAAAACGAGAAAAAATTCAAAAGTCATGAACTATACTAAATTATAAAAGAACTTTACCTTTTAACTGTTCTGTATATACACTTTTACAGGTACTATGAAGCAGAATGGTTCATATTGTGAGGTCAATGTCTTGCTTAGTTATCCTTAAAATATGGAATTTCCTTGAAGTTTATTCGCCAAATTTATTTGTAAAAGAATGTAGAACTTGCGTTGTAAAGGTAACTCATGTAAAACTTGCCATTTAAAATAATAGCATAATAAACTATTGACTTATACGTGCCGTTAAAGATTATTAAGTATACAAATTAAGTGATTAAAAAGGTGCGTACTTAAAAAATAAGTACGTAAAAAAAGTATACTTGAAAAGTAAGTAAAAGGTGCCTAAAAAAAAGCAAAGGCTTTAGTTTTAAAATATAATGAGAAAAAAATAACTTACCACCAAAATTCTGATGGCACCAAAATATAAAAAATTAAGTAAAAATCATGCTTATTGCTGTTAACATTCAGCATTAAGTGAATTACAAAAAAGCTTTCAGAATAACTGAAGTGTATTTCCCTTTAAAAGTCTTCACGCTTGCGCGAATACAATAATATAAATCCAATTTTTTTAAGAAAGGGAACTAAAACTATTTATGTAATATTACACCCAAAAGATTTGTTCTAGGAAATGCCAATTAAATTGCCATTTTCAATTCTACATATTAATAATTAAAAACTTTTCTAATATTATGCCAAATAGATGAACGATTCTTAAATTAATGTACTTTTTAATACAACCACAAAAAAAAGGTTGTTACAAAGTGAATAAAATTTTATACCATATTTGTTTTTTTTTCTTGATATATTGGCGAAACATAAGTCTTCCTCGCCACAGAAGCATAGATTCGTCAATAGCCAGTGGACTATACGTTGTCAACATCTTATCATTAAAAAAATTTACTAACGTGCGTACTTTATAAAGTTTGTCAGTCGATCTTGGTTCTCCTTCTCGTGGATTTGGAGAAAAATGCAGGCAGCGCATTATGAGTAGAAATCTATTTCTGTTCATAAAACGTCTAAATGGCAAGCTATATAAACGATCTTTCCTCCAGTAATCTCTGAGCCTTGGTAACTGAATAATTCCCATATGGAAAACAAGGCCTAAAAATACTGTCATTTCTTGTCTATTCACTGGTTTCCAACGGCTTATTCGGGTCTGTGGCCTAGGATTTGGATCAGTCAATAATACCAATTCGGCGTACGCATTTGTCTCATTTACCAACAAATCAAAAAATTCATCATCTGCTAATAACATGAAAAAGTCTATGGGTCGACCCTCCCCTGGTATATTAACTTTCAGCCCTTGTTGTCCACTAAACGGAATTTTTTTCATATTAGAAGGGTTTTTTACCCAAGTAATATCTACCGGTGTTTGTTCTTCATGATTCTCTGAATCACTTTCCACTGCCTCGAATTCTTCTACTAAATCTCCGTCCTGCTCTTCTGCGCCGCTCCATTCGCTTCCCGAACTTTGAAAAGGTTCTTCCTCGGATTCACTACTTAGAGCCAATGCCAACATCTCATCATCAGTAAGGGCCTTAGGATTTTTAATTCTTTTTTTTACGTCGGATGGCCCTGGAATTGTGTTATCCCCCATTATTGCACACACACTACTGTAAAACTCAGCGCGTGGCCACTTGAAAAAAAGCGCGCCTTAAAGTCGTTCCGAGGTGCCCCTAACACAGACACAACGCAACTGAAGTGACCGTTGAACAACACTCTGTTTAATAGAAGTATATCCATGACGACACATATGCGGCGCGGGCACTGCTATTGGAATCCACACGCCGACACTGCGTCGGCATGGGCAGTGAACGTGTTAATGGCCTTCGTCAAGTGAAACGCCTCATCAGAAATTGCATACTTCGTTTTTGGTTCTACTCCACGGTTTCTCAACAAATAATGCCAGACTTGCCAAAAGACGGAGTTAAAATTTATTGGCCTTTTGAAAAATGCGGAATTGATTTTGACGCTCCGTTCCAATTCAAAAATGTTATATTGTTATTTTTATTTGTATGGTAACCAAAGCCATACATATAGAACTCGTATCTAATTTATCATCCGAAGCTTTTCTTATGACACTTAAACATTTTATTTCACGGAGAGGAAACCCTCAAGTAACTTATATTGATAACGCTACAAATTTTATTGGTTCTAAAAAGTATCTTAGAGATTTGTATGACTTTTTTAAAAATTCTTCAAATTATGACTATTCTATCCTATCTTTCATCTAATGAGATTCGGTGGAAATTTATACCACCCAGCTCTGGGAATCAGCAATTAAAAGCACGAAACATCATATTTATCGCCTCATTGGTAATTCTTAATTCACGTTTGAAGAATTTTCTACAATGTTAATCCAAATAGAAACAATTCTAAATTCGAGACCTCTCTGCGCTCTCTCTAATGATCCTTCCGATTTCCATTTTCTGACTCCTGGTGATTTTCTGACCGGTACAGCCTTTCCCGATAAATCTGGCAATAGACTTACATTTTGGGAACAATGTTCCAAAATACAATATATTTTTTGGAAGAGATGGTCAGTCGACTATATCAATCGTTTACAGAATAGATCAAAATGGCTGACACCTTCTGTTAATTTAAAGGAAAATGATCTATTGCTTATAACTGGCCGCTTGTTGGAGTGATAGAGGTCATGCATGGTTCAGGTGGAAATGTAACACGAGTTAGTTTAGTTTTTCACAAATATTTAATAATTCATTTTAATTCTCCGCAAAACACACGTTCAATCTCTAAATATAGTCATATCCTAAGCTTAAAAAATCTCTCTCGTTCTCGCTTAAATTATATGCACATTTAATTACTATTTGCGTTTGTAAGAATTTCACGAATACAGTTAGAGTCGGACATTGTGTAATATTAGCGCAGTTTTGTATTGAAGTTCAATTGTGTTAATAAAGAAAGTGTTTTCTAAAATCCCATGGTCCTTCGTGTTCTCAAATAAAGTAAGTGTAGGACAAAAATCCTACAAAACTAGAGAGAATATTTTGTTATATCATCCGTAGGACTCATGAGGTGGCGTTGATCAGTTCGAGAACGGCTATTTTCAATAAAAGTCATAAGTATATATCCAACTTTCTGTTTGGAAGTATAATTCAGTTCTGATAGTCATGAAGTAGCGATGTGATTCATTATAAAGGATTCCTACGAAAAGCTTTTAAAAAATCTAAAATAATATTATCTATGAACAAGAGTTATGTACTTTTTGACATACAACTAAGGTTTACAGATATTCACAAAAGGGTCATACAATATGCTTATAAGGATTCATTAACTACCCGACCAAGACAACTTGTATATGGATGATCTTCAAAAAAGATTTTCTGTAAATTTAATAGTTTTTGAGGTATCCGTAATAGATATTTATGTATTAAGGGCATAATCAGAAGATTATGGCTCGAGGGAATGTTTTATATTCCTGAGAGCCATAATCTACAATTATGCCCGTGGTACATACAATGTTTTATTTTATTTTGCACCATGAAACTGGAACAAAATATTAAAAAGATTCAGTATTTTCGGCAAGTTTTTAAATGCAAATGCAGTGAAATAAAGTCGACAGTAGGCTAATTTGTTGTTACTAAGATACTGTGATATTGCTATTATATATCATGTCATGTGTTTGCTATCAATCATGCTGCTTAGCATCAATGACATTTCCGTGCTATAAAGACCACATTACGCCCGCATTTGGAGGCGTATAAAGAACATTATGGTGGCAAAATAAAATAATAGATATTTATGTATTGAGGGCATAATCTACAATTATACCCGTGGTACATACAATGTTTTATTTTATTTTGCACCATGAAACTGGAATAAAATTTTAAAAAGATTCAGTATTTTCGGCAAGTTTTTAAATGCAAATGCAGTGAAATAAAGTCGACAGTAGGCTAATTTGTTGTTACTAAGGTACTGTGATATTGCTAAATTGTTGCCATCCAACTGTATTTTCAATTTTTATAAAGAATAAGTTTCATTACTATTATTTTTATTAATAAAGGTTGTATAGTAAGGTTGTTGTTTCAATAATTCTTTCAACTTACGTGACATATCATGTCATGTGTTTGCTGTCAATCATGCTGCTTAGCAACAATGAGATTTCCGTGCTATAAAGACCACATTACGCCCGCATTTGGGGGCGTATAAAGAACATTATGGTGGCAAAATAAAATAATTGATATTTATGTATTAAGGGCATAATCAAAAGATTATGGCTCGAGGGAATGTTAAAAGCCCGACGCGAAGCGGAGGGCTTCTATATTCCTGAGAGCCATAATCTACAATTATGCCCGTGGTACATACAATGTTTTATTTTATTTTGCACCATGAAACTGAAACAAAATATTAAAAAGATTCAGTATTTTCGGCAAGTTTTTAAATGCAAATGCAGTGAAATAAGGTCGACAGTAGGCTAATTTGTTGTTATTAAGATACTGTGATATTGCTATTATATATCATGTCATGTGTTTGCTGTCAATCATGCTGCTTAGCATCAATGACATTTCCGTGCTATAAAGACCACATTATGCCCGCATTTGGAGGCGTATAAAGAACATTATGGTGGCAAAATAAAATAATAGATATTTATGTATGAAGGGCATAATCAGAAGATTATGGCTCGAGGGAATGTTAAAAGCCCGACGCGAAGCGGAGGGCTTTTATATTCCTGAGAGCCATAATCTACAATTATGCCCGTGGTACATACAATGTTTTATTTTATTTTGCACCATGAAACTGGAAGAAAATTTTAAAAAGGTTCAGTATTTTCGGCAAGTTTTTAAATGCAAATGCAGTGAAATAAAGTCGACAGTAGGCTAATTTGTTGTTACTAAGGTACTGTGATATTGCTAAATTGTTGCCATCCAACTGTATTTTCAATTTTTATAAAGAATAAGTTTCATTACTATTATTTTTATTAATAAAGGTTGTATAGTAAGGTTGTTGTTTCAATAATTCTTTCAACTTACGTGACATATCATGTCATGTGTTTGCTGTCAATCATGCTGCTTAGCACCAATGAGATTTCCGTGCTATAAAGACCACATTACGCCCGCATTTGGTGGCGTATAAAGAACATTATGGTGGCAAAATAAAATAAAGAACATTATGGTGGCAAAATAAAATAAAATTAATTAACCTTCGCGACCTCTTTTAGTTAATAGTACTAATGTTTTAAATAGCGTATAATTTCACAATTTACTTTGTATAATTATTTATTTCTCAATTTCAATTATTTCAATACAGCATGTATCATTATCGGGAGAAAATATGTAATCAGAATAATAACAGGTAGTTTTGGTACTAAATCATTAAGGTAAAACAGCCAACTTGATGTAAATTATAATTCTGTATTTAAAATATTTGTTAACTGTGACTATATAAGATTGTTCTTTCATTAAAGGTTCCTTTTATTTATGTTTATGAATTTCGAATGCTTCCAAAACACCTAATTTGTCTTCTTTTTTACAAAAATGTAGAAAGGTAATATTGTTTTCAGAAGTCATAAGATGATTATTTATTAATAGGTGCTTGGTATAATTTGATTTGTCTATGTGTTTGTATTTGTTACATATAATTAGTTCTATATATCTAACCTTAAAGTTTCTAAAAGTTAATCCAATATAAACAAAACTGCAGAATGTGCAGTTCAATTTATAAATACCCAATTTCAAAATGTCGTTATTCAAATCTTCGGTTACTTTGTACTTCTAGTTCTTTTGTAAAATGTGAGCTACTTTTTGTGATATTTTTCCAAACCATAAAACTAGTATATGTATTTATTCTTGTCGTTTGTGTGTTAATTAGGTAAATGCTGTTGATAGATAATTTGTTGTGCCGATTATATTTGAAATGTAACCGTTTGCTTGTGTAATTTGTTTTATAATTGATATTGCTCTGTTGAAATTTGTTTGGTTTAATTGCTCTATACCCTGCTGAATTACATGTTTTATGTTGACATGAATTGTTTGAAATTATAATGTCTGTATGTAATGTAATTCAAACTGGTTTTGTGTATTAATTTTTATGCTTAAATCTAGAAAGTGAATGGCTTTATTTCGGTCTTTCTCTAATGTAAATTTTATGTCAAGATGTAAATGGTTAATATTAAATAAAAACTCATCAATAAAATTTGATGGAACTATCAAAACATTCTAAAATATCATCAAACAAAAAAAAAACAACACCAAATTACAATCTTATCAGAAACATTTAATTCAAAAATTCCTAAATTAATCATGCGCGAAATTGGACTGTCCATAGGTAAACCATTTTCTTGTAGATGAATTTTATTATTGACTGTCAAATAACAGAATTAACTCTATTCTTGTAACTAATTCAAAAAATTAATTAATAAACGCATACATTCTTGTTTTAGAAAACATGCTAGTATATTATGTAGAGTTAATTTTATGTTTTGTAATTTTGTTAATTAGTTCTAAAGAATTCTTAATAAAATATGTTGATGTGTACTTCAAATTGTTAGTTATTATGTGGTTTAGTTTACTTGCTAAGGCAGGGATTGTTTTGTCTACCCGCAAGGGAATGGCATGAAGGTTAAGTTAAGTTGTTAAGATATGAGTAGATGCTTGGATGTAAGAAATTACTCCACTAATGGTCGTATTTTGTTTCTGGATTTTTATGAAACCGTATAGTTTTGGCGCTTGTGGGTTCTTGTTTCCCTAAATCTGTAAAGCAGATATGGCAGTTTTGTAAACTTCGTTTCACATCTTTTTCAAATTTTGTTGTAGGATCTCTATTTAAAATTTATACATTTTCCTCACTAATAAAAGCACTAGCTTTCTGCACATTTAACAGAAATTAGAACAATTTTGTTAATTTTATTCTTAACTGATTTAAGTAAATAATTGTGAATTGTTATAAGCTTTGTCCTTTTTCATCGAAAACTCTTTAAGTAAATTAACAATTTGAAATTTGGTATAATTATTGTGATCATTTCTGAGTCCCGTTTCGAATTCTGTTGCTAAAATTTCATTAATTTTGTTAGTGAATGTAGGAAAAGGGCAATACTTAAATCCTTTGTTAAGAAATTATAATCCTTTGTTATTAAATAAAAAGTTTCTAAGACATCATTTTTAGGTATTTATTACCAACCGTTTAGGCAGGTTCTTAACTTTGACACCCTGTATCTCGAAAACGAAGCACTATTGGGCTTTCCTTTATATAAAAGTTTTGTGTTAAAATGACTAGATCTATCATTTATTGAAGTTCCCAAATACAACAGAATAATAATAACCTGCTTAAGCAGTTCCTAATAAATACTTAAAATGCAAATATCTTAGAAACTGTTAAAGTTATCGAAGTAGGCAAAGTATACCTTTCTTATCTAAAAAACATCGAGGTTTCGTATTTTAATAAAAAACTCCATTGGCGTAGAAATTAGGGATTAAAAGGTTGTACTGCCCCTTGTGTTCTACGCCACTATACATAATAAAATCGTATTAACGAGCTAAAACCAATGTACTTTATATACCTATTTATTATACCAGGAATTAGAAAATTACCTTTTTTCGTTTTAGAGATATTTTAAAAATCAACCTTTTTTGTAACTTTGACACCCTGCATTTTGGAAACGAAGCACTACTGGACTTAATTAATAAAAATCGTTTTTTAATGAACGAAACAGAAGTTCAATTTTATAATCATTAATTGTATTTTTTTAAAATTTAAAATTAACTTTTAAAGTACATACAGTAAAACATTAACTCGAGTGGGACTTGAACCCACGACCCCTACTTTACTAGAGTGGGGCTCTTACATCTGAACTACCGAGGAGGCAAGTCACAAATCGATTCAAACTTAAACTGTATGTACTTCCCTAGTTACGATGTATTGTAATTTTTATACACACAATGAAGGATCACAGTCAACTTTTTGTGAATGTGAGCCCGCAATTCGCTAAGTTTCGCACATGATTTTTGTAGTTATCTACTAGTGTTGCATATAGCAAATAAAAATTAACAATCAGTCAGGTGTTATCACGTGCAAAACGTTAGCGAATTGCGGGCTCAAATGACATTCACAAAAAGTTGACTGTGATCCTTCATTGTGTGTATAAAAATTATAATACATCGTAACTACGGAAGTACATACAGTTTAAGTTTGAATCGATTGTGACTTGCCTCCTCGGTAGCTCAGATGGAAGAACCCCACTCTAGCAAAGTGTGCGTGCATGCGTGTGTGCGTGCGTGTGTGGGTGTGCGTGTGTGGGTGTGCGAGTGCGTGTATGTGTGTGTATGTGTGTGTGTGTGTGTGTGTGTGTGTGTGCGTGTGTGCGTGCGTGTGTGTGTGCGTGTGTGGGTGTGCGTGTGTGGGTGTGCGAGTGCGTGTATGTGTGTGTATGTGTGTATGTGTGTGTGTGTGTGTGTGTGTGTGCGTGTGTGTGTGTGTTTGGTAATATTAAGTTTCCTATGTGTTAGCGATTTATGGAATGCGCAGTTAAATTTGTAGAGAGAATTTCTAATCCTACGCATAGGTACGCATATAAAACTTCTCTGTTTCTTTAACGTTATACTTTTGTACTTAGTCTAAATTTTGAGAATATGTGGTGCTTCTCTTGTATGAATGCAATTACAGTAATAATTGTATTACTTTTTCCAGAAACCATGCTTTGTCCCCTACAGTAATGGTTTTACTGACACTGCGGTTTTTTTGCTACGGGATCATTTTTAATAATAGTGGGTGATTTTGGTCGAATACACAAAAGTACAGGGTGTCTCGTGCAATTGCACAACTAAATTATCGTTATATAAGAATGCCTACCTCAGAGTTCGACGGGAACTTTATAATATAGCCAGGTTTCCTCGCTGCATTGGGGCTATAGATTATACGCACATAGGACTTCAATCCCTGGAGATGAAAACGCAGAGAATTTTAGAAATAGAAAATGTTTTATGTCGCTTTATGTACAAACAATTTGTGGCCCGCAATTGCAACTCAATAATATAGTGCCTCAATGGCCAGGGTCGGCACATGACTCGATCGTTTTTAATAATTCAACTGTTCGCGGAAAATTTGAACGAGGAGAAATGGGAAATCATTTCATTGTTGGAGATAGTGGATACCTTATTAAGACATATTTAATAACACCACTTGTTAATCCTGGGACCCCCGAAACAACTGTTCAACGAGTAGCTTATCAGAACTCGAAATACCGCTGAACGGTCATATGGTGTTTGAAAAACGCCGATTCCAATTCTGGCCTACGGAATTCGCTTAAAATTGGAGCGAGTCGAAGCCATTATCGTTGCAACAGCAGTTATACACAACATTGCCTGTGAGGTGGGCGAACAAGGCCCACCCGAAGATGAAGATCTTGAGGCAGCAGCTATGTTTGGCAATATTGGAAACCATTACCTCAAGTCAACCAAGCGGGAAATGACATCACGAGAAATTATTATGATGGTCTTTTTTGTTTAGCTAATAGTTTATTATTGGTTAATGATTTCATTATTTCATAAATAATAAAACAACAGTTTTAATATGTACTATCGAGAACAATAATTTAAAATTAACGGTACCTTTTAGCTATGCAAATATTAATGTGTAATATTCATGTCATTACTAAAATTCTGAAAATAAACTTTCACCTATAACTAAAATGGTTTAAAAAAACATCAAGTTTGTAAAAGAAAACTTTTAAAATGTAGGTTATGTTAATATTTAGATAACAGGTAATAATTACACCATATCACTGCATCGCTTTTTCTGCATACACAGTAAATAGGTAAACTGAATTCAGTTCTTGACAATTACTAAAAACAACATAATTTCATAAACATTTTTATTAATTTTTTTAATAGTAACACTAACACAAGTTAACTTTTACTGTCCTTTCTCTTAATATTATATTCTAATTCTAATATTTTAATTTTTAGAGCGCGCTCTTCTTCCAAAAAATTCTGGCGCAATTCATGTTCTTTCACCATGTGCATTTTCTGCAGTTTCAAGAAATCTTGTTTTGTCCCAATTTGTTGGCAATATCTGAAGTTTTATTATTCCTTTTAGCCAAATCTAACAAAAAGAAAATAATCAGTATTCAGTATCGACTATCATCTCCTTTAGGCAGTCGTAAATTTTGGTCATTAGCTAAAGCCATTAGTAAAAACTTTGGAACATCTTCATTTCCCCCCCTGACGTCTATTGACGGATCAGTAGTTGCTGATTCTGTAGACAAAGCCAATGTTTTTGTGGATTTGTTTGCATCAAACTCGTGTCTCAATGATTCTGGAAAAGATGTGCCCCTATTCAACTCTGCTTCATACGCTATGAAACCAATTCATTTTCGGTACAAGCTCTTGGAATCGATCATCAGTAGGCTTGATCTCAATAAAGCGACTGGCCCAGACGGTATCCCAGCTATGACCTTAAAAAAATGTTCCCCCGAACTAGTACCAGTCCTATCTAAGTTCTATACGATCTCTATGTCTTTTCGGGAATTTCCTTCATCATGGAAGTTAGCAAATGTTCAACCTACTCCCAAAAAAGGCGATAAGAATGATCCCTCAAACTACCGATCAATTTCCATCACTTCCATTTTGTCTAAAATCATGGAAAAAGTCATCAATCAGCAACTGCTCACGTTTTCTTTCATATGTAACCCAAGTTTGGAACAATACAGTAGAGCAGTCCGGTGAAACAATTGTAATCGCTTAGATATCTCAAAGGCATTTGACTAAGTTTGGCATAAGTGTTTACTTGCCAAACTCACCTCGATTGGGTTAAATGATACGCTCATCAACTGGGTTTCTAGTTTCCTTGATAAAAGACGAATATGTGTCGTAGTTGATGGCTTTTTTTCAAAAGAAGTTAGTATTAACGCGAGCGTACCACAGGGATATATTATAGCGCCTACACTGTTTCTGCTGTACATAAATGACCTTATTTCTTCAACAACTAACCCCATCCATTGCTTTGCTGACGATAGCACTCTTCGCTGTAGTTCATCTCAGTCTACTTATAGTGATAATCCACCTTCTATGTCAAATCAAGAAATTAAAGCTGAAATGGCAAATTCAATCAACAAAAGACATTCAACGTATTCTCGAATGCGGAAGCAATACTCTAGTTAAATTTAATGCTAACAAAACTCAGTGTTGCCTTATGTCCACCAAAAAAGATCGATCATTTCCTGTTGTAAGTATGAATGGCTCAGTTTTCAGACTCTATTACTCTGTTGTGTATGACTGTATCTTCAAATCTCTCATGGGTTGACCATCTTCTGTCAGCTACCAAAACAGCTGCTGCAAATAGGCTTTTTGTACAGATCTAAGTAGTACTTTACCTCTCGACAACTCCTTCTGCTATATAAGGCCCAAATTCGGCCTCATCTGGAATATAATTCTCACATCTGGGTTAGTGCTCCCAATACGCTCTCGATATCGTTGATCGTATTCAAAAGAGAACGATTAGGTTTATAAATGACCCGTCCTTAACTTCTCACATATAGTCCCTTGAGCGTAGAAGGATGGTTTCAGTTCTTTCTTTGTATTATCGTTATTACGACGGCTATTGCGCTGCTGAATTATATTCTTTGATTCTTTGACACCATCTCGGGCTATCTTTCCGAGAAACACTCGGTTCGCTCATTCACATCATCAGTACGCTGTACAAATCTCTACTCGTCGTACCAAACGGGCGCAACCCACATTTTTCTACACGGCTTCTAAACTCTGGAATGATCTCCTTAGTTCCTGTTTTCCTCTCACTTATGATATGAGAAAATTTAAGGTAGCTGTTCATAGGCATCTATTGGCAGTTCATTATCCCTCTATCCATCCTCCTAAGTGTTCCTGAGTGCTTTAGCACGATAGGCCAAATTTAGCCTGTTCAGGTCCACAATCATAAAAAAAAATCCTGCTGTACTATAGTGGACTTAGAAATGACAAACTGTCTACTAGGATTATTTACTGCAGATTTATTGGACGTTGACGGAATTTCCCGATGGATTTCCCATGGTTCGTTGGTAATAATAAAGCAGCACTCTGTGGTGTTCGCAACAATCATAATTTTTATACAATAAACTTACAATTTGTTACTATCATATCATTTCTGATGGGCTCCATTATGTCGTCCACTGTAAAAGGAAAATTTATTACGTTAAAAAGTATTTTGTTGCCATTGCAGTTATACTTACAATGAACATCAGAATTATCGTAAGAATGTGGGGATGGGGATGCTGCAAGTTCATTTGTGGTTACTGTAACACACGAAAAATAAAAACACAAAAAATTTTTCTTAAATAATTAAGTACCTTCTATCCTAAAATTTGCATCGCCATCAAATTCTGAAGAAAGTCCCGTGATTTGACTCCCCAACATTTCTTTGGCCATTACATCGACATTTGTTATTTTAACTTCCTCCGCCGGCCCACCACCAATGACTCTCCTCAGCATCTTCTCTTCAGCAAAATTCCTTTTTGATATTTTTTTTTATGTTTTCGTATTTATTAAGGGTTAGCTCATCCCTATATACATCACAATCTGAATTAAATTCGTTTGTGAGTTCCACCCACTGATGCAACTTTAATCTTGATGTACTCATATCAGTTTTTTTGCATTCAAGAAATCATTGTCTTTGCTTTACTAATGTTATCTACGCATGTAATAAAAATATTAGCTTCATCAAATCTTTTATTGACTAGTTACGAGTATCATGTATGCTAAATATTGAAATTATATTTGTATAATACTACATATTAAAAATCAACAGCATACTACTGTTTACTAAAAAAAAATTATAGAGGTTCCATTTTAATTCAAATAATGGACGTTTACAAACTACAACTCCAATTGATATCATAACTTTGACTAGCTAGCGCAGCCGCAATCGTTAAATCCGACGCGATATTAGTCGAATTGTAGGTTGAAACTTGCCTAAAAGTTAAACTGACTTCACGTGAATCGTCAGTAGAATCTGATTGAGAAACCGAAATGTGCTTGAACTGAGTTCAGCCCTTGAACGAAGTTCCTGTGATCGACAGTTAAACCACGATTGAGAAACCGGCCCTAAGAGATACAACGTTGGTTAAATTAGCAAAGTTTGGCGGAATTACAAGAGAAGATTTAGAACCCGACAAGAAAATTGACCATTGTTGCCAAGTTTCCGATTTATTTGAGAAAAACCGAAAATCATTAAGATTTTCAATCAACGTTGGTTCGTTAGTTATTAAAAATACAGTAAAATCTGAATGAGGTTTTTAATACATAATTTTAAGGTTATTCAGATGCACTACTCAAAAAAAAATTTTAATCACTGCTTTTTAAGTTACAAACGCTACCTTTTTTTAAATAGCAACCATAAGCGAAAGTTAGCTTATTACATTCCTTATTTTTATCTGATTTCAACGATATAAAGTTTTGTATATCTAATTTTAATAATAATCCGTAAAACTTCAAAAATAAAAAAAAAATCATTTAATTAAATACATTGCCATGGCTGTGATAAAACAACTGAAAATCGTCGAGTAAAATCAATAGTCTAACCTATTGCCAAATATCATTCAGTTTAATTATTGCATTTATCGATCTTAATAAGTTTGTTTTTCTTTGATAATTACTGTAGAACTGCGTTCAGGAGGGTTTCTAAAATGTATTTCACTTCATAAAAAAAAGGCATGTTGTTTTGCTACTATTCATGCGAACGTGAATTCAGGCAGAGCTTCCGAGTTATACTTTCAAACCTATATGGGATGTCGTCAACCGAATAAGCGTATTTTTGGTAAAATGGAAGAAAATTTAAAAATGTATGGGCCCTTTACCAAACCAAAGGATGAGTCAAAAAATTTTAACGTTGAAACTGAAACCAATCTTTTGGCACATTCAAATTTCAAACCAACTGCGTTTATTAGTCAAATAGGTATGGAGTGTGGTGTTTCTAAAGAAGAATCAAGATTAATTTCAAAGAAATATGGACGAAAGCCATATCGCCACCAAGTAGGATACACCTTATATCCAATTCATTTACACAGAAGACTGGAATATGCTAATTGATTTATACGAAATTTTGAGAAATTCACTAACAATGGAATTTTTAATAGAAAAAACCTCATGTTTTGGTCCGCATCTCACAGTTGAAACGCGGGATCAACAAGTATGTTTTGTAAATACATGAACACGCAACAGGCACACTCACACACACACACACACACACACACACACACACACACCACCACACCCACGCACGCACGCACGCACGCACGCACGCACGCACGCAACGCACGAACACACAGCAACACCACACACACACACTCACACACACACACACACACACACACACACATCACACACACACACACACACACACACACACACACACACACACACACACACACACACACACACACACACACACACATCACACACACTCACACACTCACACACACCACACTCACACACTCACACACTCACCACACTCACACACTCACACACTCACACACCACACACACACTCACACTCACACCACACACTCACACACCACACTCACACACTCACACACCACACACCACACACCACACACCACACACTCACACACTCACACACACACACACTCACACACTCACACACACACACACTCACACACTCACACACTCACACACTCACACTCACACACTCACACACATCACACACTCACACACTCACTAACACACACTCACACACTCACACTCACACACTCACACACTCACACACACACACACTCACACACTCACACACTCACACACACACACTCACACACACACACTCACACTCACACACTCACACACCTCACACCACACACACACACACACTCACACACTCACACACTCACACACTCACACACCACACACCACACACACACACACACTCACACACCACACACACACACACACACATACACACTCACACACACACACACTCACACACCACACACCACACACACACACACTCACACTCACACCACACACACACACACACACACTCACACTCACACACACACACACACACTCACACACTCACACACACACACTCACACCACACTCACACACCACACACTCACACCACCACACACTCACACACACACTCACACACACTCACACTCCACACACTCACACACACTCACACAACTACAACACACACTCACACACTCACACACTCACACACTCACACACACACTCACACACACTCACACACTCACACCACACACACACCATCACACTCACACACACTCACACACCACACACACACACACCACACACACACACACACACACACACACACACACACACACACTACACACACACACACACACACACACACACACACTCACACACTCACACACTACACACACCACACACTACACTCACACACTCACACCTCACACACACTCACCACACACTCACACACTCACACACTCACACACACACACTCACACACACGCTCCACACTACACTCACGCTCCCTCACGCACGCACGCACGCTCGCACGCACGCACGCACGCACCACTCACGCACGCACAGCATGCACGCACGCACGCACGACGCACGCACGCGCGCACGCACGCACGCACGCACACACACACAGCACCACACACACACACACACACACACACACACACACACACAATACACAGCACACACTACACACAAAACACGCACAACACACACGCGGCGTAGGGACACATATAAGCAATCGCGCTCGTAGGCGCTTGCATACTCGTAAATTTAAATTTAAAGACATGCAAATTTTGTCGATTGGTCCGTATATACACACTCATTTTGAGGTACAAATGCACGACCTGTTTCATTTGTTCTTGTAAATTAAGACAAAAAAATCAATTGTTGAGTTTCAATGTTTAAACGAAAATACATTTTATTGATAAAACGGAAAGATCAAGAAAAAACTGTAATACCCCCGATGTCAATTTATCAGACTCTCACTAAAAGTAATTGAGGACTTAAACACATGCTTAATATAAACGCAAACTAAGTGTAAAGTATGTATAAAAATCTAGTTTGACCGAAGTAAAAGTTTGATATAAGGGGTAAACCATACTAGAGTACGTAATAAAGCTAAACTCAAACTAGAGCACTAGAGTAACACAGAGCGCTCACTCTCGGTTTTAACTTAAACCTCAAGGTTAATAAATAATAAAGTTATATTCTCTAGATTGACATTTGAAAAATTAAGCTTTAACAGTAAAAATTATAATTTATTTATATACGAAAAGAAGAACTAATAACTTAACCAAAACTCTTAACGTTAAAGATGTCCAAACTTTGCTGTAGTAATTGAAAATTATGTTACCCTAAAACATTTCAAGCTTGTTTAAATGCGAAACTTGTCAGTTGTCCCTTTTGCGACCTAAAAAACACTAAAGAACACGAACCGACCTCTAAACATCCTATAAAGTACTTGAAGCCCGTAAATCCATGACATTGTCATTCAGAACAGCAAAAGCATGTCTTTTACTGATAATAAAACTAATTAAATGCACATTATAATTAAATCAAAACGGTTAATACAAAAACAATTAGCAACAAAAAAAAATTACCAAGAAGGTTCAGAACAAAGATGACATTTTAATTATACAAAACTAAATTGTATAAACAATGAAAATAAAAGTTACCCTTAGAACGCGTAATAACAAAACTAATACAGACCGTGTAGGAGAGCAACTCATTCCTCGATCTGCGCATGCACCTAAATCACTTTTGGTTTAATGTAAGTGGTACTCAAATAGCATTTTCAATGTCAAACTGGCAGAGCCTTCAGTGAGGGTTCGATTCTCAATCAATGTAACTTTTTTCATTTAGGTTAGAGTAGTTTTGTTTATCTAATCTAAACTATATATATATATATATATATATATACATATATATATATATATATATATATATATATATATATATATATATATATATATATATATATATATATATATACACAGGGTGTTACAAAAAAGTAGGCCAATCCGTTAACCACATATTCTTTGGGGCAAAATAAGGGGACTTTTTAATGTCACTTTTCATTTGAACGCTCCCTTTTCGATATACAGGGTGTCAAACTTCACTTTTTAGGAGTGTATTTTTTTATTATCTCTGGTGTGTTTTGAGATATCGTTTTCAAATTTGGTACAAATCTTACTCTTTTCTAAGTGCACCTTCTGTATGATTTTTAACCCCCCCATTTATTTCTGACGAACGCCTATGAACATGGCATCCATTTTTTGTAGTAGTTTGATGAATTATCAAACTTTTTTGGCTCTTGTAAACTTTTGATTTGATGCTTCCTTTATGACATACTTTTAGTTGCGATTTTTTTAACAATTTTTTTATTTTATTAATCAGAATAAATTCATAATAATAACTTAAAACATTCAATTGTGCTCATCATTATAATACCAAGTTGGATGCAAATAATTAAATTAAATGTTCGATGTGTCCAACGCCTTCGCGAATGCACCTTCTGGCTCTTTTTATAACTGATAACCGAATATTTTGTAAAATATTCGGTTTTAATCTAAATACCTCTGCACCTTCTGAGATGCGATCCCTCAATTGATTTTGATTTATTATTGGAACCGTATAAACAAAATCTTTCATGAATCCCCAAAAACTAAAGTCCAGTGGATTTAAGCCGGGGGAACGTAGTGGCCAATGAATAGGCGCATCCTGTCCCCGACCAATCCAGTGATTAGGGAAATATTGGTTCAAGTGGTTCCGAACATTATTGCCATAATGTGGCGGAGCTCCGTCAAGTTGAAACCACATATTTTGACGAATAGCTATAGATACGTCATCAAGTAAATTTGTAAACCCATTTTGTAAAAAAAAATAAAAAATGTTTGGCATTTAAGTTTGGTGGCAAAAATACCGGACCTAAAAGAAAATTGTCTAAAATTCCTGCCCACACGTTTACTTTAAAATTTACATGATGACTGGTCTCTACAAGAGCTCTTGGAATTTCATCTGCCCAAACATGGGTGTTGTGGATATTCGTTATACCATTTCGCGTAAAGGTAGCTTCATCCGAAAATAAAATATATCTAACAAACCGGCGGTTACGGTTATTTTCATTACAGAGCCAGTTGCAAAAGATGTTTCTTGCCTGAAGATCCTGCGGCAATAAGTTCTGTACTCTTTGCTCATGATATGGATGTAATGAGTGACGTTTTAAAATTCTATGCACGTCTGTCGAATTTATATTATCTCCAATCTGTCGAGCTATAATCCTACTACTAGTACCTGGATTTTGTTCAACTATTTGCAAAATTTGTTCCTCTTGATTTGGTGTAACTTTACGTGGCCGTCCACATATTCCTATTCGTTGTTGTTTGAATTTTCCAGTGTCTCTTAGGCGGCGTACTAAACTTAAGAAAAATTTTCTTTTTGGGTGATACCGATTTGGATACATTTCTGCATAACGCCTTGAAGCTAAACTAGCGTTAGAATCACATTTTCCTAAAGTGAGAATGATTATTCAAAATGTACAATCTAGAGATTTTATTTGAAATCTTATCCATAATTAAAATCATATCAGTCATTTCAGAAAATTTCAAAATATTCTCTCTATTGGCCATACCTTATTATTCAGTTTAGCGTTTGAACTCAATAGTCGTTCGAAATTTTTACAGCGATTAATTTGACAAACAATTGACAAGACGTATAAAAAATATTAGGTTTTCAATTATTTAAAAAAATAAGAAGGTGCAATCGCGAAGGCTGTGGACGCATCGAACAATAAATTTTTTTTTCTATGCGACGTAGTATTGAATTATTAACTCAACTGATTGTTTTAAGCCATTATTATGGATTTATTTTTAACTAAGCTTCTATGGGTAACTTTGTTATTATAACAGTTACAGAGTCAGTTAAATTAGCAATATTGGGCACAATTTCAAGACCAATCAAATGACGTTTTGAGTTTTGATCACTGTTGCCAACTTTCGTAGTTATTTAGAAAAAACTAAAAATGAGCCGAATTTTCAAACTAAAATATCTTTGAAACCGTTGCAAATAAAGCTAAAACACAGGAGAAGTAATTGACAGATATTGTTACGAACTTTAAGATAAGCCTATTTTTAAATTTATTTTGCATAATAAATAATAATAAATCAAAATCAATTGAGGGATCGCATCGCAGAAGGTGCAGAGGTATTTAGATTGAAACCAAATATTTTCCAAATATTCGGTTTTCAGTTAAAAAGAGCCAGAAGGTGAATTAGCGAAGGCGGTGGACACATCGAACATTTAATTAAATTATTTGCATCCAACTTCGTATTATAATTATTAGCACAATTGATTGTTTTAAGTTATTATTATGAATTTATTCTGATTAATAAAATAAAAAAATTGTTAAAAAAATCGCAACACCTAGTCGAATAACTAAAAGTATGTCATAAAAGAAGCATCAAATCAAAAGTTTACGAGAGCCAAAAAAGTTAGATAAATCATCAAACTACTATAAAAAATGGATGCGACGTTCATAGGCGTTCGTCAGAAAAAAATGGGGGGTTAAAGGTTACCACACCCCTCCTATTTTTCTATTAGTTCTTTGAATTTTTTACTTAAAATCATACAGAAGGTGCACTTAGAAAAGAGTAAGATTTGTACCAAATTTGAAAACGATATCTTAAAACACACCAGAGATAATAAAAAAATACACTTCAAAAAAGTGAAGTTTGACACCCTGTATATCGAAAAGGAAGTGTTCAAATGAAAAGTGACATAAAAAATGTCTCCTTATTTTGTCCCAAAGAATATGTGGTTAACGGATTGGCCTACTTTTTTGTAACACCCTATATATATATATATATATATATATATATATATATATATATATATCAACAACGAGGAGCATCTTGTAAAAATATTTTTGTATATTCAATTCAGGATATCTTATTTTCGAAAATGCTGTGCAAAAAATTAGTCAATTAAGTAGGCTCCTGTTCCGCCATCTCGAAAGATATCGAAGTGAAATTTTGGGATTTGTTTTTCCAATCTGTCTAGTTTTAACTTCTACATTCAGATTGCAGACTCTTTTCTTTGCATATACAGGGTGGTCCATTTTGCTCAATGTTATTGTTCTAATTTTTTTTTAAATAGCACACCCTGTATTTTATTACAGATTTGAATAGCATTTTTTGCGAGCTTTCAATAGATACTCACTTTATACTACCTATTCCTAAGCGTTTTTGAATTATTTAGTGATAAAGTTGAAAATTGTAAACATTTTTATTTTTGTTGAATTTATCACAATATAAAATAAATAAAGACAATATCATAATCAAAAAGAAAAACAAAAAGGAAACGACGCTATTGCTATAAAACCGTGAAGCTATAGGTTTATGACACAATTCAACATTTTGCATTGTAAAAGAGCAACACTTAATATGAAAATGTAAACTTCCACCATTATCACACATTATAAAATACTTATATTTTTTAGGTTTTTTAATGGTGTATTTTAAATTATACAATCTAAACGTTTCGATAACACTTAGTTATCTTCGTCAGTAGTAATATCTATTAAAATTGATAAAGATGTTGAAAACAATTTTGTCAATGTTGAAAAATTAAAACATAAACATCAGCCTGCTATTAATATAACAGTTTGAGAAACGTGTAAAGCCAACTATAGAATTAAATTTTAGTAAAGAATAACCAGGTCTTTAAAATTAAATATTGTTAAACTGTCTTGAAGATGACAAATCAGAACACCCTCTAACGGCGAAGGCAAACAATGAAAAATGTCAGCCAAAAAACACATTTAACAAAATTTAATCGAGTTATGATGTAAGTGTAAAGTTGTGAAAAACTTCAATTTGAAAATGATAGAAGCATTCACAAATATACACATGACATCAAATAAAATAATCCAATTAAATCTAACAAAGATATATCTTTATCAATAATTGCAAGTGTTGTTAACAATGAAAAGCATAATGCAAAACGTTTTTTGTAATTTTTTATTTTAATCTTAATTTCAACTACTTATGTTAAATTACAGCGCTGTGGTAATTTAACATATATTTGGTAAAGAATTTGCTTCAAGGTCTAGTAAAAAACACAGCAAAGACCTAGACATACTAAAAGTCAAAATTAAATTCAAATTCAGAACGTATCATTATGCCTTTTTTTAATTATAAGATGCCAAAGCCTATTCAAACGGAGATTTTATTCTTGTCTGTTCAAATTATTAGGGTGTTTATATAGCTCAATAGCTTCACGTTGTAAACGAACATAATAATTAGTTTGCCTTGACAATATTTCCATATTGTTAAATTGAATGTCATGATTTAAATTATTTAAGGCATGGTCAGCCATACTCCGGAAAATGATAATGTGTTTGAAACATCTTTAGGTGATCTTAAATGTTCTTTAATTTTTCTTGTAGGTTTAAAAATAGTCTTAATGCCATATTTAATTAGGATCTGTAACATTCGCTATAAAAGGAAGAAAAGCAGTGAAAATCATTAAGAAATGGTTTTTCTTTAAGGTTACATCTAGAAGGTGTAATAACATTATTAATATCTGTAAGTAAATATCCATTATCTTGTAAGGATTTTGTTAAATATTTAAATTCATCCTTCAAAAATTCAGGTTCACAAATTCGTTTTGCTCGATCAACTAAACGTGTAATTACACCAATTTTTTGACGTGGATGGTGGTTGGATAAGTTACGAAGGTATCTATCAGTGTGTGTCGGCTTTCTGTAAACCTTAAAAGAAATGATAAACTTTCATTAGTTTCTTTATCTATGGTAGACTGAATACTAAGGTGTATACCATTTATAAAAACCAAAAAACTCATGCAGTGCCTCTTCTCCATGTCTCCAAATAACAAATGTGTCATCTACATATCTACACCAAACTGAAGGTTTTTTAGGTGTATTTTGCAACGCTAATGTTTCAAGCCTCTCCATGGAAAAATTAGCTATAACAGGACTAAGGGGACTACCCAATGCTACACCACCAATCTGTTCATAAAATTTACTATTCCACTGAAAATAAGTTGTAGTAAGACAGTGTTGAAAAAGAATGGCTATTAATTAATGTATTCAATAATAATACGTCTTGATTTTGATTTTAATTTTAATTTTATTTTGGTATGTCTAGGTTTTTTTGCTGTGTTTTTCCTAGACCTTGAAGCAAATGCTTTATCAATTATATGTTATACCACAGCACTATAATTTAACATAAGTAGTTGTAATTAAGATTAAAATTAAAAATTACAAAAAACGTTCTGCATTATGCTTTTCATTGTTAATAACATTTGCAATTATTGATAAAACTATCTCTTTGTTAGATTTAACTGGATTATTTTATTTGACGTCATGTTTACATTTGTAAATGCTTCTATCATTTTCAAATTGAAGTTTCTCACAACTGTACAGGGTGTCCCAACGATAGAGTAAAGTAAGTTTATGCTTAACTAGAATTATTTGTGTAAATATTGTATGGACCATGGGGTAGAGGTAAGAAGTGTGCATTTTTTTAAAATATTGGAAGTTATACAGGGTGTGCCAGAAAAGCAGGACGTGAAAAAGTATAATTTTTTTTAATAGAACACCCCGTATTTGATTTTAGTTTTTAATTCTACGTGTCCATACAAACATATTTTGTCATACAAAAGATTGGCTGAAAGTTTTTAGTTCTTGAGATATTCGCGTTTAAAGATTATTGTGGTCATTTTCGTGGGGTTGATGAATGGGCAATTGTTCCTTTATTTCACAATAAAAAAAATTGATATTTCGTGTGAAAAATGAGTGATATTATACTAACGTTTAGACCGAGTAGTATTTCTAATTTTCTCAACAGGGTGTTTGTTATAACCATTCAAATTTGAAAATTCTCAAATTAAAAAAATCAGTTTTTTAATTGCACACCCTATATATTTTTATTTCATTTTATTCGGGATTAAAAATCTATCATTTTGTCAAATATATCCTATATCTATCTTTGATAGTTTTCGAGGAATTTCGATTTTCTCACTAGCTACGTTACATACGATACTATAACATTATTGTGGATCGTGGTAGCCATGGAAAACAATTGCGACGAAATAAAGCAAACCACCTAAGCGAGAATATTAACAGTTTTTATTAATGAGAAACAGTAATTCAATAATTATTCAACATTGCGTCTTAGTAAATGCTCAAATAGACGGCCTTCTTGCTGAATACACATATTGAGCCTTTTTCTCATGTTCTGTCTCACTTCGGAAAACATAAGAGGGGTCACTGTGCGACAAGCTTCGCGAATTCTATTTTTCATGTCCTCCCTTGTTGTAGGTTTAATAATATACACCCGATCTTTTATGTATCCCCATAGGAAAAACTCCAGTGGAGTTAAATCGCATGACCTGGGTGGCCATAATATAAAGCCATTACGTCCTATCCATTTCTCCGGGTATTGCTGGTTCAAGAATTCCCTTACGTCCCGATAAAAATGTGGAGGTGCACCATCCTGTTGCAACCACATATTTAGTCGTCCTTCTAAATTGATATCCTCAAGTAACACAGGCAATTCTTCACGTAAGAAATGCAAATAGCTGCGGCCCGTTAATGGATCATCAAAAAAATAGGGACCGATAATTTGGTCATTAAGTATACCACACCACACATTTAGTGACCAATGATTTTGGTTTTGAACTTCTCGTAGCCAAAATGGATTATCAATGGCGTAATAGTGCATATTATGCCGATTTACAGCCCCATTACTTTTAAACGTCGCCTCATCGGAAAACATTATGGAGCACAAAAGTTGTTATTTAATTGCAGCCGTTGATTAATGATATTGCAGAATTCAATTCGTCTTGCAAAATCCTCTTCTCGCAATTCTTGATGAAGCTCAATGTGATAGGGATGGTACTTATACTTCAGCGTTGTTCGATTCACGTTTGATTTGGAGGTATCACATATCGTCGCTAATGTTCTAGAACTCACCTGGGGATTTTCTTGAATATTTAATAATATTTCAAGTTCTTTTTCTTCATTAGCTGCCCTTTTATTAACAACTTTACGTTTGAAGTATTTAACACTACCGCTAGAATCAAATCTATCCATTAAATTTTCCAAGCCAACAGTAGTAGGTATTCGACGTTCAGGATATTTCATTTTGTAGATTCGTTGTGCCAATAAAGGGTTTTTCAGCCTCGCCCAACACGTATATCATATCAATTAATTCATTTGTCGAATAATCCATAATTGATACAAGAATTGATAACAAGTTAAATGCGAAAACGACAAATTTAATATGTGTTTATTTTGACAAGTAGGAAACCTTTGTATCTTAGTAACGCAATTATTATTTTCCATGGCTACCAAGATACATGCAATGCAATGTTATCGAAAATAAAGTAGCTAGTGTGAAAAATCGAAATTACTCGAAAACTATCAAAGATAGATATAGGATATATTTGACAAAAATGATAGATTTTTAATCCCGAATAAAATGAAATAAAATATATAGGGTGTGCAATTAAAAAAACTGATTTTTTTAATTTGAGAATTTTCAAATTTGAATGGTTATAACAAACACCCTGTTGAGAAAATTAGAAATACTACTCGGTCTAAACGTTAGTATAATATCACTCATTTTTCACACGAAATATCAATTTTTTTTATTGTGAAATAACGGAACAATTGCCCATTCATCAACCCCACGAAAATGACCATAATAATCTTTAAACGCGAATATCTCAAGAACTAAAAACTTTCAGCCAATCTTTTGTATGACAAAATATGTTTGTATGGACACGTAGAATTAAAAACTAAAATCAAATACGGGGTGTTCTATTAAAAAAAATTATACTTTTTCACGTCCTGCTTTTCTGGCACACCCTGTATAACTTCCAATATTTAAAAAAAAAGCACACTTCTTACCTCTACCCCATGGTCCATACAATATTTACACAAATAATTCTAGTTAAGCATAAACTTACTTTACTCTATCGTTGGGACACCCTGTACACTTACATCATAACTTGATTAAATTTTGTTAAGTGTGTTTTTTGGCTGACAATTTTCATTGTTACCCTTCGCCGTTAGAGGGTGTTCTGATTTATCATCCTCAAGACAGTTTAACAATATTTAATTTTAATGACCTGGTTATTCTTTACTAAAATTTAATTCTATAGTTGGTTTATATGTTTCTCAAACTGTTATATTAATAGCAGTCTGAAGTTTATGTTTTAATTTTTCAATATCGACAAAATTGTTTTCAATATCTTTAACTATTTTAATAGATATTACTACTGACGAAGATAACTGTAAGTGTTATCGAAACGTTTAGATTGTATAAGTTAAAATACACCATTAAAAAACCCAAAAAAGGTAAGTATTTTATTAAGCAAGACTTAATAATTATTTAAAATGGAATTTAATTACACAATGAATAACAATAGCTTGGTTTTCGATTGTCTTTTTCTGTTTCTTAACAACTTAACAAATGAAAGCCACTTATTATAAATAATTCGTGAAGAATTTTCAGATAATTATCTGATAGTGACGTAGTGGGCGATGAATTTTTCAAAAGAAGAGCTGATTAATATGATCTATGATTCGGGACAAGCTGAAAGGAACTGTTTGTTGCCATCCAGAATTTATAAACAAAAGTACCCTTTAGCTAGACATGCAAGACCTGAATCGAGAACGATTTGAAGAGACAGGAAATGTCATATACAAAAAAAGAGATGTAGGAAATCGTACAGTTACAAACAAAGAAAACAAGTTGCCAGTTTTATTAAATTTAGGAGAAAATCCTCACGTAAGTGTTCGCCAGATTGCGGTACAAGTAGATCTCAGCAAAGTTCAACATAAAGAATATAAGCAAACATAAATATCACCCATACCATTTGTGTTTGCATTAAAGCCTACGACCGCAAGATTTCGCAACTCGTGTCTCATTTTGTAATATTATTCTGGACGAAATTAACCAAAAAGCCAATTTTGTTGACTTTGTGCTTTGTGCAAGTTTTAATAGCATAGGAGTCGCTTATAAACATAATACTCACTATTACTCCGTTGAAAATCCACACTGGGTACGACAAGTACATTACCAGCATCAGTGGACTGTGAATTTGTGGGATGGTATTATCAATACTGACACAATAGGACCTTTCTTTTTCGGTGGTTCCCTGACAGGCGAAAGATATCTGCAATTCCTTCAAGAAGATTTGCCACAGTTGATTGAAAATGTGAATCTACATACTCGAGAATTTATGTATTACCAACATGATGGATTCCCGCCGCACTACAATAATCGAGTACGTCGGTTTTTACAAAATTGGCGCGAAGATCGTTGGATAGGTCGCGGTGGTCCCATTGTATGGCCAGCGAGATCATCTGATCTCGCTCCCCTAAACTTTTTCTGTGGGGATATGTGAAACAGAAGGTGTATAGGGATTTACCTACTACACAAGCCAATATGAAACTTCGAATTACTGAGGATTTTCGAAGTATTCGAAGAAGCACCCTTCAAAATGTCAAAGCAACCTTTACTGGGCGGTTGACAATGTGCATTGCTGCAAATGGAAACATTTTTGAACATTTAATATAAAATTTGTAATTCATTGTGTTCTTCACTTCCATTTCAAAGTTTAAGTTAAAGTTTATAGTTATGCAGTTCTACGAGTAAATAATTATCAAACGTTGCCCTTTTATAGTGCAAAATGTTGAATTGTGTCATAAACCTATAACTTCACGGTTTTATAGCAATTAGTAGTGTTTCATTTTTGTTTTTCTTTTAACGATGCTGGTGTCTTTATTTATTCTATATTGTGAAAAATTCAACAAAAATAAAAACTGTTTACAATTATCAACTTTATCACTAAATAATTCAAAACACTTTAGAACAGGTAGTGAAAAGTGAGTATCTGCTGAAAGCCCGTAAAAAATGCTATTCAAATCTGTAATAAAATACAGGGTGTGCCATTAAAAAAAAATGAGAAAAATAATATTGAGCAAAATGGACCATTCTGTATATGCAAAGAAAAGAGTCTGCAATCTGAATGTAGAGGTTAAAAGTAGACAGGTTGGAAAAACAAATCCCAAAATTTCAGTCCGATATCTTTCAAGATGGCGGAACAGGAGCCTGGTTAATTGGCTACTTTTTACATAGAAATGTCAATAACTCAGGAACCGTTAGTCGTAGACCCATAGTACCTTATATCATTTTGCTCAGAATTTAACAGAGAATTCAAATATATACAAATATGTAGGGTGTTCTACTAACAAAACGCAAGTTTAGTGTAGTACACAAGAACGGGACACCCTGTATATACAAAAATATTTTTACAAGATGCTGATTGTTGTTGACTACAATAATCTGTTATAAGAGTTTTTATTAAATCAACGGTATAAGCGTAATCTTCCACGTCCAAATCGTTGGGACACCCTGTGCATATAAATACATATGTAGTTATTAAGTGCATGCGAAGATCAAAGAACGAGTTCCTCTCCTTATATACCAGTTTTAGAGGTCCCACTCATGGGATACAGATAGCGCTACTCTTAACTCTCACATATCAACATTATTTGTGGCCATCTAATATATCTTAAGAGTCGAGGTATTCCATACCGAGCTAGTAGCGTAGTGGTGACACGATCTGCTTAGCAGGGAGGTAATGGGTTCGATTCCCATTACCGTCTACCTTTTATGAGGAGTTTTCAGGGGGGTTTCCTCATACACATGTACCGGCATGGTCACCGCGTATATGTACACCATGTGCGGCTACTTAGGAGATTGCTGGAGTAGTATTTTCCTTCTCAGAACCCTAACTCCGCTCCTTCTACACCCATGCTTAATACCACCATGCAGATATACGCAACGTATGTATGTATGCATTCTGGGAATCCATGATTGTGGCTGAAGGAGCTCGGAAAGCTCGGGGGAGGGAATGAAATACGTGGCCTTTTCCTTTTATAAATATTCCATGATAGAAATACCTGCGTCTGATGAATAGCGAAACCGGTCGGGTGGTGGTCTTGTCATGGTGTTTTCGCCTCTGATCACAAAGAAAGCTAAGTCATACTGGTGAGCTTATGTTAACAATTTTGTTAATAATCGAGTTTTTTTCCTCTCCTTAGTCGTTCATCCGAGTAGCATGTCGTGGGTTAGTACTGGCACTAATAGGTGAAAGCATTTTTCTTATAGCATTTAAAAAATACCATGAAACATTTGTCATGTTGACAAAATATAAATAAAAGTAAAAAGATACCGGTGATAGATGTCAGAAAAATCATATATTTCCTTTTGGAATGAATTCGAAATCGTGTATTACGACACAAGCGTGTTGTTTTAATTTTAGACACGAGACCCATTTTACAGCTTGACGCGAAAGGCGAAATTGGTAAACAAGCTAAAGTGATTAACATAGGACAGCGCACGATATTACAGAACAAATTCACACTAGTGCAATGTAATACAACGTGATAGTATGCCAAGCAGTAATTCAGTGTGCGGGCTGGGTCGTTGTTCGAAAATCTAAACATCAAATACCCGAATACCTACGACAATAGCTCCGTGGAATACGCAAAAATGACATTTCAGAAAATACCCTTTGACGAACGTAGGCTAATCATAGATGTACCACAATAAAAAAAACTTAATCACATTATTATGATGGAGCAGTGTTGCGAAAGATATTGAATACAATAGCAAGCAGTGTAAGGTTTAGGGAAAAATGAGCAAAATATCTGGTTTGGAACAACACACAACTTTCCAACCGAAAACGTGGAAATTGAAAGAAACGAAATAATGTTAATAATAGTAATTTTTTAGGATAATTGTGCAACTTCTTTTGTATTACGTTCATAACGAAAATAGGCAACACTGTCAAGACAAAAACATTAATCTATATCAGTTAGACGTTTAAAACTTTATATAGAAGGTAAGAGACATTTAGATGGTAACATGAATAAAAATTCCAAAGCTGGCCGCTTTTATAAAAATATCAATAATACAGTTTTACAATCCTATTTAATTAATTCTTAATGCAGTTTGGCTTCGTATTAAAATAAAAGTTATGTGAAATTAAATTATCTTTAAACATATGCCGCCACATTTTCTGATAATATTAATCGTTATTCAGTTACTAAAAAGATTTGAACAAACACTTAAATTTTACTTTAGGAATTTTTAGTCGCTAAATTACGCCCCGTATCAAAAAATTGCATAATTAACTGGTCACATTTTCTGATAAAACTAAATGTTATTCAGTTGCTAAAAAGATTTGAACAAACACTTAAATTTTACTTTAGGAATTTTTTGTCGCTAAATTACGCCTCGTATCAAAAAATTGCATAATTAACTGGTCACATTTTCTGATAAAATTAAACGTTATTCAGTTGCTAAAAAGATTTGAACAAACACTTAAATTTTACTTTAGGAATTTTTTGTCGCTAAATTACGTCTCGTATCAGAAAATTGTATAATTAACCGATACGTTCAAGATGTGCGTGTGTGCGTGTGTGCGCGTGCGCGTGTGACGCGTGTGTCGTGCGCGTGTGTGCGTGTGTGCGTGTGTGCTGTGTGTGTGTGTGCGTGTGTGCTGTGTCGTGTGTGCGTGTGTGTGTGTGCGTGTGCTGTCGTGTGCGTGTGCGTGTGTGCGTGTGTCGTGTGTGTGTGCGGTGTGCGTGTGCATGTGCGTGTGGCTGTGTGCGTGTGCGTGTGTCGTGTGGTGTGCGTGTGTGCGTGTGTGCGTGGTGTGCGTGTGTGTGTGCGTGTGTGCGTGTGTGCGTGTGTGCGTGTGTGAGTGTGTGTGTGCGTGAGTGCGTGAGTGCGTGCGTGCGCGCGTGTGTGTGTGGGTGTGTGTGTATGTGTGCGTGCGTGCGTGCGTGTGTGCGTATGTGCGCGTGCGCGTGTGCGTGTGCGTACGCGTGTGCGTGTGCGTCTGTTTGTGTCTGTGTCTGTGTCAGTCTGTGTCTGTGTCTGTGTCCATGTCCGTGTCCGTGTCCGTGTCCGTGTCCGTGTCCGTGTCCGTGTCCGTGTCTTTGTGCGTGTCCGTGTCCGCATGCGCGTCCACACGCACACGCACACGCACATGCACACGCACACTTACTCACTTGTCATACTTGAAACCGTACTTCTACAGTGTCATATAATTGTTATTATGGTTGTGTAACGATAATGATGATGCACATTGGGTAGAATAAAAAACGGGGTCCTGTATCTGCCTTGTGAAATGGAATCGATGATAGTTTCAAATCACAGGTGTATTATAAAAATTAGAAATGAAAGTCAGCTAGTGTATTTGTCAACAGGCCCTTGTCCATTTTCAATAGCGATTTAGTGTTTATAAATCTAAGGCCCATTTTGACAGAGGCATTTTCGATAAGAGAGTCATTGTATCTAAAATTATATAGAGGCCTGATTTGAAATTAGGTTATATTTGTTATTGTATAGGAATTGTTACTAATTTAACAGTAAAATGTATTTCTATCACTCTATGCAATACTAACCAATAGTGCACTCGTTAATTTGAGTGTGGGTTTGTATATGTATGTGTACGTGTATGTGTAATGTGTGTGTGTGTGTGTGTGTGTGTGTGTGTGTGTGTGTGTGTGTGTGTGTGTGTGAGAGTGCGTGCGTGCGCGTGTGCGTGTGCGTATGCGTGTGCGTGTGCGTCTGTTTGTGTCTGTGTCTGTATCTGTGTTCGTGTCCGTGTCCGTGTCCGTGTCCGTGTCCGTGTACGCATCCGCGTCCGCGTCGGCGTCCGCGTCCGCGTCTGCGTCCGCGTCCGCATCTGCGTCTGCGTCTGCGTCTGCGTCAGCGTCTGCGTCTGCGTCTGCGTCAGTGTCTGCGTGTGCGTCTGTATCCGCGTCTGCGTCTGCGTCTGCGTCTGCGTCTGCGTCTGCGTCTGCGTCTGCGTCTGCGTCTACATTTGCATCTGCGCCTGCATCTGCTTCAGTGTCTGCGTGTGCGTCTGCGTCTGTGTCTGCGTCTGCGTCTGCGTCTGCGTCTGCGTCTGCGTCTGTGTCTGTGTCTGTGTCTGTGTCTGTGTCTGTGTCTGTGTCTGTGTCTGTGTCTGTGTCTGTGTCTGTGTCTGTGTCTGTGTCTGTGTCTGTGTCTGTGTCTGTGTCTGTGTCTGTGTCTGTGTCTGTGTCTGTGTCTGTGTCTGTGTCTGTGTCTGTGTCTGTGTCTGCGTCTGCGTCTGTGTCTGTGTCTGTGTCTGTGTCTGTGTCTGTGTCTGTGTCTGTGTCTGTGTTTCTGGCTGTATCTGTGCTTGTGCATGTCTCTGTGTGTGTGTGTGTGTGTGTGTGATGTGTGTGTGTGTGTATGTTGGCGTGTGTGGTTGTTTGCCTGTGCTTATGCATGTGCGTGCACGGTGCGTGTATGTATAGACATGCGGGTGCGTGTGCGTGTGGAGTGCGTGTGAGGGTGCGTGTGCGTGTGCGCGTGCCTCTACGTCTGTGTGTTCGTGTGCGTGAGCGTATGGATGTGTGTGCGTGCGCGTGTTTGCGTTTGCGTGTGCTTGTGTGTGTACTTGTGCATGTGCATGTGCATGTGCGTGTGCGTGTGCGTGTGCGTGTACGTGTGCGTGTGTGTGTGCTTGTGCGTGTGCATGTGCGCGTGCGTGTGCGTGTGCGTGTGCGTGTGTGCGTGTGCGTGTGCGTGTGCGTGTGCGCGTGCGTGTGCATGTGCGTGTGCGTGTGCGCGTGCGTGTGCGTGTGTGTGGTCGTGTACGTGTACGTGTGTGTGCGTGCTTGTGCATGTGTGTGATTGATTTTATCCGAGTGATTGATTTGAGCCATTGTTTTTAGTTGCGACCCATAATTAATGTTGTCTGCGACGTTGTTGTCAAAATAAAACAAAAGTGTTCACCAAAACAGAGTTGACATCCAAGAACAAAAATGACCACAAAAACAGAAATTCATGCAACCAATCCAAGACCAGGGGCTTGGCCTACCCTTAAGTCCTCATATCAGAACGCGAGATCTGGGCGCGCACATAACCAATTATAAGCCAGGGCTGCGGCGTGTTCTGAGGGCCCATTATTAGAATACTATTTCAAATTTCTAGTTTTCCCGTCAAGGGTCCGATAAGGTGGGGGGGGGGGCAAAAACGCGACAGGGGCGAAGATCCGAGAACAGCTTCCGGAGTCCTATATTTGTCTTATCAGTAAGCCTGAGAGGCCCCCTTTATTAAAATACTACTTCAAATTTCCGGCCAAAGCAAAAATGGCCGTCGAAGATAACCGACACCCTTCAGCATTTGCACGAATTCAGAAACGTACGCAGGCGCCGAGCTTTGGGGCAGCTGGAGGCACTTTGAGATTTAATTTTAATTCTCAAGTTACCTTATTAATATTTGTCACGTTGAATTTACCTTGTCAATATTTGTCACTTTGATATTAAGTCTGACGAAGGACGGAGTTTCTGTGTGAAAGCTTGCTAATAAACAAATAATTCACACCATTTTTCCCAAATAACGCGTTATTTAACATATCAAATGGTGAAAGTTTCAATTCTTATAGAAGTAATTCATGTATATGATAATTGTGGCTCGGTTGAGTAGTTTAGGTCTTAGCTCAAATGCGTCTCCATTATACACAAGGATAATAAACTAAATCAATAAACTCAGGGCCAATAAACTTAAAATCAATTAATAAGCCAATAAGCCAATAAGCTTTAGGGCGACTAAACACAATGTTACTAAATACTATTAAAGTCAGTGCCAATAAGGTTTAGATACATAAACTGCAGCTAAATCAATATATTCTAGGTCAATAATCTAGGCCAATAAATACTGTTTTAACACTGTTATTCGTTACTAGAGAACAGCTGCCAATTTTTGTAAAACAGCTACTGATTTCCAGCAAATAAGTACCAGGTACTGAAAACAGGTACCTATTTATGGACAACACATACCCGTTTCTGCAGAATAGCTACTTGTTCCTGGAGAACTAGTTTTGGAAAAACAGTTATCTGTTTCTAGAAATCAGTTACTGGTTTCTGCAAAAAAACTGTCTTTTGTGACTCTGGACGAACGTTTATAACATATTGATTGACTTGTTTTCCAGAAAGTCAGAACTGTTTTTCAAAAATACGTAGCAATTTTGTAAAAGCAAACTGTTTTGCAGAAACCACAATTTATTGACTTAGTTTATTTAGTTAGTTCATTAGACACCCAGATCCCGACCTACACACGGTTTATTACCGTAGAATTAACATATGTAAAGTTTATTGACCTATTCATTGACCTTTAGGATAAAACTGAACCACTTAGTCAAAAAACACTTTAGCCAAGACCTGAACTACTTAATCGAGACACTGTAAGCATATAAGTATGGCTGAGGGTAACTCAGCCACTCTTCTTTCTAAAAAAACTCCCATCGGACTTAGGTAACAATGTCTACAAATTAACTGACCTACACTATAATTAAAATACTTATCTTTGGCTAATCGTGTACCTTTTTACAAATTTAAACGTTTTGATAACAACTACAGTTATCGTCTTCAGTAAATGCTAATAGTGTTAAAGAATAATTAAAATATATTTATTTATAAATATAAATTAACTAAAAAAAAGTACAAACTTTATACAAAATCTATTTGAACCATTAAAGTCTGCCGATAACAATTTTTTACATTCCAACATTTTTCACTATCGCTAAATCGACTTATTAACGTGAGCCGGTTTTTGGTTTCTACTAAATACTTGAAACAGCTGCACATTTTAAGTATATAAAACTATGTAGAAATAATATGTATCAATATGTAGATCGAAAAACCATGTTAATTATACTCTATACAATTTTTGATACAATGCTTAATTTAGCGGCAAAAAATTCCTAAGGTGGAATTTAAGTGTTTGTTCAAATTTTAGCAATATTCGAATAATGATTAATTTTATAAGAAACGATGTAGAAATATTTTTTAAAGATAATTTAAAGCGCGCGCGCGTGTGTGTATGTGTGTGGGTGTGTGCGTGCGTGTCTGCGCGCGTGTGCTTGTATATGTTTATGTTCCACAATAACTCCAGAACCATAAAACGTAGGTACATGAAATGTTGTATTCAAGCTTTATTTTATTCTCTTGAGGCTGATTAGGTTTTGGAAAAATCCAGCCGCTGGGAGGGGTGGTTTATTAGGCGTAGTTTTTGGTTTTTATCAAATATTTCTGAAATAGCTATATATTTCAAAGGTATAAAATGAACGATATATAGACCTGTAACATCTTTATTAATTATGTTGTAAGCAATTTTTTGATACGACGCGTAATTTAGCGGCAAAAAACATGTATTTTTAAGAAAATTTAATTTTACAAAACTTTTTTTCATAAAGCGTTGTATTGACAACTCCAAACAAATTAGATAAGGTTGAAAGTGCTTAAACTGTATTATCAATATTTTATAGAAGTGAACGGATTTGAAATTTGGCTACATGTTTATTATTAACCTTTATCTTACATATGGTTTAAACGTACATTTGACATATTATTGTTGTTTTTACAATGTTGCCTATTTTTTACTTTTTCAGAGATTTTGTTCTAGTTTTTATTAAAAAAATACCATAAAAATTATTTTGTAAAAAATAAAGAATGATCTTATACCAGAACCAATAATAATTTGGCAAAATACCTTAACGCTTCTGACATTGTAAAGGTGAGGTTTCTTAGGATGTGCGCTAGGTCCAACATTTTCTTATGATATAAAATTTAGCTAAAAATTCCACACAAATAAAGACCAAAGCTTAAATAATAATACATTGAAAAACCATAAGAAATGTAATAATGACGTTTCACTGGAGTCTACGCAGGATGCAACATTTTATTACGATATACCATATAGCTAGAAACTCCACAGTAGATCATGCTTAACAAATGAATATTACAACATTTCGACTAGACCGGACAGTGACAAATGATGAACGTTTTATTGATTTCAGCCTACTTGAACGAAATTAACTCTTGGACAACAAATTTACTGCACAGAAAAGGAAAAGACAGAAACACACAAAAATTATGTTGAGCGCACAAACTTTGTGTGTTTGAAATCAAACGAATAAACAAAAAATGTTTAGGATAATTGCATGATGTAAATAAAATATAAATTAATAACCAGTATAAATTCAACTCACTATGAGCTACGCCCACAGCCTCAATCTGTAGTATAAATAATTATAAAATAAAGTAAATTGATTAACCAAATTTGAAAACCTTCAAGCAGGAGTTCAAGCACCAAACTAAAATGGTATTAGCGTAAATAATCTAAAAAAATGTTAATAATCAAAACCCACGGTAAAGTAATACGGTGATAGTAATCTCGCCAAGTTCACTCCACAACCTTTAATTAAACTACAGCACATACATACAAAAATTTAAAAAGAAATGTCGTTTATGGCCAGAGCTCTAAACCGTTTTTTTTAAAGTTTAGTCAACATCTCAAACCCAATCTTAAAAAAAATGACTTACTGATTAGTTTTGCGAGTTACTCCGCAGTATAGAATTTAAATTTCAGTTAACAAAATAAAAAAAACTTAGTGGTGCAAAGTCCTACTTGGGAACATAAATAAGTGAATCTAAGATTGATATAGTAAAACATGGCTGCTATTTGAGGTAATGTAATATTACAGTACGAGTTGGTTATAGAGTCAATAATTAAGGTGATCTATAGATTCACGTTCCGTTGAAGCTCAAACACATAAAAAGAATACTAGGCTACATGTTGAACATTTCGGTAGAGACATTCCTTTTCATAGGAGCCACCGGCAGGTTGTAACGTATGCTCAGGCTTAAGATCCGTGCAGTGCCAGATGCCTCAGCGTTACCGATTTTATCAACTAGTTTATACGTCTACTATCTTTTTATGAATGTGAAAGCGACCTATAAATCTAGGTGCTAGTTTAGCCGTAAATAAATGAGAAGCACTAGACTGCACAAGGTTTTTGAACACAACTCAAGGTAGAACTATAAAGAAAATTTTTGTCGCGGATGCACCTTAAAAGAAATTTACTGGAAGAATTAGTGACTTGAAAGTATATCTTTAAACACTACGGATCAATAATGGGAGTCTCTTAATCGAAGACGAGATATTCTCTACTGGTGCTATAGAATCTATTCTAGGTACAGAACGTGAGAGCATATCGGGGACCACGTGATTTTTCCCTAGACGACAGGCGATATTAAAATAATATTGAATGATCATTCTGGCCAAACGACCTGGAGGAGTTTATAAGAGTAAGAGAGTAAGAGATGCAACGACTGTAAACTTCTACCCTTCGACCTACGGCAGAAACTTTCGATAACCCAAAGCTAAACTCTCTTTCTCCGTTATGGAATAGCTCCCTTCTGCCTTGTTTGTCGAGCAGGTATTTCGAACATGTAAGTACGCGTGCAGCGATGCACGCCTCTTGGTATACCGATGGCCAAACAAACACCGCAATGGTAATAAACCTGCGATACAAACTAGCCATCCCTGTCTGTCGCCAAAATTTGCAGACCTAGGGTTAAAATTTTGTCAGGATCAACGTTTAAACCATCTCGATTAACAACGTAACCTAGATATCTATATTCGGGTTTATAATGTGAAACTTCTTGCGTAGTTAGAGACCTGCATCAAACAGCGTAAGTAAAACTTGTTCTAGCATCACCAAATGTTTGTCTAAGTCGAAAGTGCAGATAACGATATCGTCCAAATAAGTAAAAGAGACTGAGGAGAATCAGGATATGGAGTTCGAAGGACTTTCACCGCCTGGAGCTGTAAAGACAGTAATTGGTCTAGGAGGGGTGTAACAACCTTTTTTTTGTGGTTGTATTAAAAAGTACATTAATTTAAGAATCGTTCATCTATTTGGCGTAAAATTAGAGGAGTTTTTAATTATTTACATGTAAAATTGAGAAAGGCAACTTAAATTGCATTTCATAGAACATATATTTTGGGTGTAATATTATATAAATAGTTATAGTTCCCTTTCTTTTAAAGATTGGACTCCGATCATTGTATTTCGCGCAATGCGTGACCACTTCTTGAGGGGGGGCACTTACAGAAGCGTTTCTGAAAGGCTCTTTTTTTTACTTCACTTGCTGCTGAATGTTAAAGCAGAAGACATTGTTATAATGGTTTTTACTTAATTTTTATATTTGGTGCCATCAGAATTTTGGTGGCACTCACGTACATTTAAGTACACTCATTATAGTACTTGTATTATTTCCTTATACTCACTTAAGGCACTTATTTGCTTACTTACTTCCTCATACTTATATTTATATTTTAAATGGCTCTTAAGTTACTTATTTACACAAGTTTCTCTTCATTCAAATAATTTCATCTTAAAATGCAATTTTAATACAATAAAACATCAAGAATACAATAAGTTTAGTGGATCGAAAATCCCTTCAAATACATAATTGATCGCGTTGTTACAAGAATATGCAAGGAAGATGTAGAAACGCTTTCATACTGGTTGACCGTTCCGCATCCATAATTAAACACTGGAAGCTGTCTATAAGAAAATTATTATACTGAGGTATTTATGTGGCAATTTTTTTTATTTTTTAAGCTTAGCTTTAAAACCTTTTCTTACCTCTCCTTAACCATCCATATATTGGGTAAATAAACTTAATTGCACATTGTTAATTTTTGATATTTATAGAAAATTATTATTGTTCATTATTTAGGTTTTGTTATTCCTTGACAAAGATAACATGGCGCTCGAGAATACATTTAATTATATATCTTTTTATAATTTTTTGCATTGTTTTTTTTATTAATTAGAGAAGGGAAAATAATTAAGCAGGTGAGAAACAAGCCGCATTTTATGTGTGTTAACAAGTCAATATAGTAGAACCCTCCCTATATTTAATCAACCGATTGGGACGAGACGGCATATAATTAGTGGTGAAAGGTTAGTAATTCAATTTGTTAAATAAATTGTAATTAGAGATTACATTTGGCGTTTAATCAATGTACAAATTACATCACCACATTATTTTTATTGTTTTTATAGGGTCAGATAACGGGATTTGCCAATACGATAACCGTACATTTAAGCTGGATTCCACCGCCTGGAGCTGTAAAGACAGTAATTGGTCTAGGAGGGTCAGATAACGGGATTTGCCAATACGATAACCGTACATTTAAGCTGTATTCCACCGCCTGGAGCTGTAAAGACAGTAATTGGTCTAGGAGGGTCAGATAACGGGATTTGCCAATACGATAACCGTACATTTAAGCTGGATTCCACCGCCTGGAGCTGTAAAGACAGTAATTGGTCTAGAAGGGTCAGATAACGGGATTTGCCAATACGATAACCGTACATTTAAGCTGGATAATAACGAGGGTCGCTTAAACATACGGTTGAGCATGTACATATTTTTCCGTCACCTGGTTGACTTTGTGAAAGTCCATGCAACTACTACTAGACATTGGCCATTACTCCCAATTTAAGCATTTTATCCAGTTCCGTTTCTACTGGGGACAAGGGTACAATAGCGCTGTGCTTTATAGGTACACAGTAGTACGGATTTCGTGCTTAATGACCTTAGTACACATCCCTGGAGTTGTTTTTCAAAACAAACGTCTAGTGAGGTATACAGAGTTATTGACTAACAAATCGTCCAACGAAGATATGTTCCGAGTCTGGAGGTGCAATGGAACATATTTCTGTAGGAAGAAAAGACAATTGGCCCATACGAAAGTCTGGAACAAAACCTATAAACTTCCAAAAATCGATGCCTCAAATAATAGTTCGAGATACACCGGGACTTACCGATGCTTTGAGTAGTTTCTTATCCGTAATTGACAACAGGAAAAGCCCAAGAACGTGACACCTTCTCCCATCGAACAACGTACAAGCAGAAATAGGAGAATTGGAAAGACCAAAACCGTAACACTGCAATACCTCCTATCCAGAGCCTCTCACAGCAGAGCAAGACGCACCCAAATCTAGGAGCACTTTATAAACTTTACCCAGGATAGTAATGTTCAAATTATGGCGCCCCTCGTTGGGCGCTAAGATTTGAGAGATTACCGTACAGTGCGTTAAACTACTGTGCCGGTTAGTCGCAAGGATAGGGCATTGATTTCGCGAGCCTATCAGCGAATAAGTTTAAGTACATAGTATTTAATATTTGAAATTTAGACGTGACATTCTTTAATATAATAGAAAATAAAATATTTTATCTGTGCTCTAAAATATTTACAACTTAAATACAGATCGAACAACAAAACGCTGACTCTGTATTTATGTTTTCATCAACAGAAGCAAAAAGAAAACGGAGACTTACTTAGATAATTATGTTTAAATTACAAAGGAGACTGAATAATTATAAAGAGCACAACTAAAATGAATGCGTTTCCAAACTTCAGAGCATAAAATTTATGCCAGCTAATTAAATATAATTTCTGAAATATGTGGCACCCTGGCCTAAGTTAACCATACAGAAAAACACTTTCATATACGATTTTACTAACATTATTAGACGTATCCCTCAGCATATAATTAGGTCTATGACGAGATTAACGAATTTCTCATTTCGTCCCTACTCCGAATTTAGTAAAACCACAGAGAAGGGAAAAGCAAAACTTTAACTTAATAACAGCATCTGACAACTTCTGCAAAATCTAAATTACTTCAAATTAAATATTAAGTTTTCTAAGTAAATCTCTAATAGGTACAATTTTAATTGTTAATATTCAATTATTATTACCTCAGTCAATTTTCTAATGTTATGTTCATGAATTGAACGATTTGTAAATAAGTCAGAAAAATTGAAAGAGTATTCATTACTGCCAAGTACATGAAAAACTAATTTATTTTAATAATAGAATTAATCTTGAATTTCGCACATGCCTACCTTTAATTGAAAAAATAATGTTATTTTCAGTTTTTTACTTGTTTGAATTTTAACGTAATTTGTGTAACAACAGAATTAAGTTACTTATTCACTTTTCGAGATACAATTTACATTCTCTAAAATTATTAGTTCAAATTCGACTACTGTGAAAATATCTAAATTTCTGAAATCATTAAGTAATTGATTTCCAGTCACAAAACCTGTAGAGAAATCCGAGAAGTTCATTCCAACATATAACTTTTTCCAATTTTCCTTGCTACGTATATTTAGTATTTAACGTTAAACGTCGCTGTCATTTTATTAAAATCTAATTAAATAATTATACCTAATAAATACTGAATTTCAAGTTATACCTTAACATTTGTAGCGCTGTTTAGGGGTATAATACATAAATAAGGATCTATATCACACTCTAAGTTGTTTTTAATTAGAGTAGGTATGCCTTAAATTTGATTTTTTGTAGTGGTACTTCAGTCCTACAAAAAGCCAAGAAGCGAGTATGACATGTGCACGTTGGTTATTTACTAATCTTTGAAATACCTCCAAAAAATTAATGGCATAAATTGGTTGGTTAGGTGGGTGGGTGTATGGGAGGGTGTGTGTGTGGGTAAGTGGGTGGGTGGTTGGTTGTGGGGTGGGTGGTTAGGTGGGAGGGTGGGATCGTGCGTGCTTGCGTGGATGGGTGAGCGCGTGTGTGTACGTGTGCATTTGTGTGTGTCTGTGTCTATGCCTGTATCTGTATCTACGCCGATACGTGAATATCGGTATTTGCTTGTGTCAGTGTATTTTTGTAAGTAAATCAATTTATTATCAGCATGCTCTACTACACAATTTTGGTAGTATTACATGGATTTAATTTACAAAAATATCGAATATCAAGAACTTATACTAAACAGTAATGTATCCTGTACTGTAAATGAATGCCTGTGCACGTGTGTGTCTGTGTCTGCGCTGTGCCTGTGTCTGTGCCAGTGCCTGTGTCTGTGTCTGTGCCTATGCCTGTGTCTGTGTCTATGTCTGTGTCTATGTCTGTGTCTATGTCTGTGTCTGTGTCTGTGCCTGTGCCTGTGTCTGTGTCTGTATCTGTGTCTGTGTCTGTGTCTGTGTCTGTGTCTGTGTCTGTGTCTGTGTCTGTGTCTGTGTCTGTATCTGTGTCTGTGTCTGTGCCTGTGTCTGTGTCTGTGTCTGTGTCTGTGTCTGTGTCTGTGTCTGTGTCTGTTCTGTTCTGTGTCTGTGTCTGTGTCTGTGTCTGTGTCTGTGTCTGTGTCTGTGTCTGTGTCTGTGTCTGTGTCTGTGTCTGTGTCTGTGTCTGTGTCTGTGTCTGTGTCTGTGTCTGTGTCTGTGTCTGTGTCTGTGTCTGTGTCTGTCTGTGTCTGTGTTTGCGTCTGTGTCTGAGTCTGTGTCTGTGCCTGTATCCGTGGCCGTGTCTGTGTCCGTGTCCGTACCCGTGTTCTTGCCCGTATCTGCGTGCGTGTGTGCGTGCGTGCGTGCGTGCGTGCGAGCGCGTGTGTGTATGTGTGTGTGTGTGCGTGTGTATGTTTGTGTGAGTGTGTGTGCGTGTGTTGCGTCTATTGTGTGTGTGTGTGTGTGTTGCGTGTATTGTGTGTGTGTGTGTGTGTGTGTGTGTGTGTGTGTGTGTGTTGTGTGCGTGTGTGTTGCGTGCGTGTGCGTGTGTCCGCGTGCCCGCGTGTCCGCGTGTCCGCGTGCCCGCGTGTGCGCGTGTGCACGTGCCCGCGTGCCCGCGTGTGTGCGTGTGTGCGTGTGTGCGTGTGTGCGTTATTTAATTAATTAAAAATACTATTACTAATATGTTCTTAAAGTATACATATACTGCTGAGGTAGTCTATTTGTTTCACGTCAATTTGTTACTCCACGTTATTTTGTTGTTTGGCTCGAGGGTGAATAATACGTTGCCTATAGCCCATTGTTCTATAAAGGAGTTGATGTTGTTTTTGCCCATATAACATGAAAAGTCCAACAATATCCGTTTTTTTAGCCTATCCGTAAATGTCTTTTGGAAAGACTGCGTGTTGTTCCGTATATCACTTGATGTTGTATTGTACACGGTAGTCTTGGCAAAATTAATTAAAAAATTGCTCAAATGATGATGTTGACTACTTCCGTTTATGCCACATATGATCATCTTATTTGTTATTCTCGTAATATTCAGTACCTTCTTAATTATTCCGTGAACAACCTGCCAAATTCCTACTACATGTGAGCAGTTGATCATTAAATGTAATGCGTTACATTTCGGTTCTGAACAATAATGGCATTGATCTGTTTCTTTTATTCTGGCGTGGAATAAAAATGTAGGGTCTGATAACCGGTTTTTAGCAAAACGCCAAGAAATTTCAGATGTGTAGCCAGTTGTTAGCGGGTTAAAATAAGTGTCCCAATATGTTGCATGTGCATTCCAAGTGTTACCGGCCTCAAAATTTTCTGGCAAGTGGAAGTAGCCTATGGTTAGCTTTTGCTGCAATTTTTTCCGCGTGGTGGTCTTAACTTCGTATTCTCTACCACGATACTTAAATGACATGCTCCGCCTGTGCATTGCCCCAATCTCTCACTCTGACATTGTTTTATTAAAATGAGCTTTTATTCTTGAGTAGTGGCGTATCAGTTCATTCTTTAACATTTCTGACTTTGTTGGCAATTGAGCTCTCAAGTCGTTTTCGTCTAACCATAAGTTATTGTGGTAGAAATCATTAAGGGTGATAAACCCCATTTGTTCCCAGTAGGTGGAAAAAATGGGAGGGATAACACGCGATATTAAGGTGGAACCTAACGTTGGAATCTTTAGTAAATCAAAGCGTTCTAATGCTAGCTCCGTGCTTTGTGAAATGTGCATTGCTTCGAGAATTAATGTCGATAATTGGCGCTGTTGCGGGTATCTTTTCTTCAGGAAAAACCATTGCCACGTTAAATTAAGCGAATCAGCTCGTTCTAAAGCGTTTTTGATAACTGTTTTCCATGGTTGTACTTCTGTATTAATTTTTTAACTAGCCATATTCGAAAACATTTAATTTTTGAGGGAATATGCACTAGATTCAGTCCTCCCTGGTTTATTGGTAAACATAGATGTTGTTGGTTGGTCCAATGCTTGCCTCTCCACATAAATTCTACGATTTTTCCCTGCAAAGATAGTTGCTGTTGGAGTGTGATTGGAATGCACTGTAATATATGCCAAAGTTTTGGAGTCACGTATGCGCGTGTACGCGTGCGCGCGTGTGCGCGTGTGCGCGCGTGCGCGTGTGCGCGTGTGCGCATGTGCGCGTGTACACGTATGCGCGTGTTTGTGTGTACGTGTGTGCGCGTGTTCGTGTGTGCGTGTGTGCGCGTGTGCGTGCGTGCGCGTGTGTGAGTGTGTGCGTGTGTGCGTATGTGCGAGTGCGCGTGTGAGCGTGTGCGCGTGTGCGCGTGAGCGCGTGTGCGCGTGTTCGTGTGTGCGTGTATGCGTGTGTGCGTGTGTGCATGTGTGCGTGTGTGCGTGTGTGCGTGTGCGCGTGTGTGAGTGTGTGCGTGTGTGCGTATGTGCGAGTGCGCGTGTGCGCGTGTGGCGTGAGCGCGTGTGCGCGTGTCCGTGTGTGCTGTGTGCGTGTGTGCGTGTTGCGTGTGTGCGTGTGTGCGTGTGTGCGTGTGTGCGTGTGTGCGTGTGTGCGTGTGTGCGTGTGTGCGTGTGTGCGTGTACGCGTGTACGCGTGCGCGCGTGTGCGCTTGTGCGCACTTGCGCGTGTGCGCGTATGCGCGTTTGCGCGTGTGCGGGCGTGCGCGTGTGCGCGTGTGCGCGTGTGCGCGACGTGCGCGTGTGCGCGTGTTCGTGTGTGCGTGTGTGTGCGTGTACGCGAGCGCGTGTGTGCGCGTGTGCGCGCGTGCGCGTGTGCGCGTGTGCGCTTGTGCGCGTGTACACGTATGCGCGTGTGCGCGTGTTCGTGTGTGCGTGTGTGCGCGTGTTCGCGTATGCGTGTGTGCGCGTGTGCGTGTGTGCGCGTGTGTGAGTGTGTGCGTGTGTGCGTATGTGCGAGTGCGCGTGTGCGCGTGTGCGCGTGAGCGCGTGTGCGCGTGTTCGTGTGTGCGTGTGTGCGTGTGTGAGTGTGCACGTGTACCAGTGCGCGCATGTGCGCGTGTGAGCACTTACGCGTGTGCGCGTATGAGCGTTTGCGCGCGTGTGCGCGTGCGCGTGTGCCCGTGTGCGCGTGTGCACGTGTGCACGTGTGCGAGTGTGTGTGCGTGTGTGTGTGTGTGTGTTCGGGTGTGCGTGTGTGAGTGTGCACGTGTACCAGTGCGCGCGTGTGCGCGTGTGCGCGTGTGAGCACTTGCGCGTGTGCGCGTATGAGCGTTTGCGCGCGTGCTCGCGTGCGCGTGTGCGCGTGTGCGCGTGTGCGTGAGCGCGTGTGCGCGTGTTCGTGTGTGCGTGTGTGCGTGTGTGCGTGTGTGCGTGTGTGCGTGTGTGTGTGCGTGTGTGCGTGTGTGCGTGTGTGCGCGTGTGCGTGTGTGCGTGTGTGCGTGTGTGCGTGTGCGTGTGTGTGGTGTGCGTATGCCCGTGTGTGCGTGTGTGCTGTGTGCGGTGTGCGGGTGTGCGCGTGTGCGTGTGTGCGTGTGTGCGTATGTGCGTGTGTGTGCGTGTGTGCGTGTGTGCGTGTGCGTGCGTATGCGGTGTGTGCGTGTGTGCGTGTGTGCGTGTGTGCGGTGTGTGCGTGTGTGCGTGTGTGCGTGTGTGGTGCTGTGTGCGTGTGTGCGTGCGTGCGGTGGGCGTGTGAGCGTGTGCGCGTGTGCGCGAGTGCGTGTGTGCGTGTGTGCGGTGTGCGTGTATGCGTGTGTGCGTGTGTGCGTGTGTGCGTGTGTGCGTGTTGCGTGTGTGCATGTGTGCGTGTGTGCGTGCGTGCGTGGGTGCGTGTGTGCGTGTGTACGTGTGTGCGTGTGTGCGTGCGTGCGTGCGTGTGTGCGTGTGTGCGTGTGTGCGTATGTAGCATGTGTGCGTGTGTGCGTGAGTGCGTGTGTGCGTGTGTGCGTGTGTGTGTGTGCGTGTGTGCGTGTGTGCGTGTGTGCGTGTGTGCGTGTGTGCGTGTGTGCTTGTGTGCGTGTGTGCGAGCGTGCGCGTGTGCGCGTGTACGCGAGCGCGTGTGTGCGCGAGCGCGCGCGCGCGTGTGCGCGTGTGCGCTTGTGCGCTTGTACACGTATGCGCGTGTGCGCGTGTTCGCGTGTGCGTGTGCGCGTGTTCGCGTGTGCGTGTGTGCGCGTGTGCGTGTGTGCGCGTGTGTGAGTGTGTGCGTGTGTGCGTATGTGCGAATGCACGTGTGCGCGTGTGCGCGTGAGCGCGTGTGCGCGTGTTCGTGTGTGCGTGTGTGCGTGTGTGAGTGTGCACGTGTACCAGCGCGCGCGTTTGCGCGTGTGAGCACTGTCGCGTGTGCCCGTGTGCGCGTGTGCACGTGTGCACGTGTGCGTGTGTGTGTGTTCGGGTGTGCGTGTGTGAGCGTGCACGTGTACCAGTGCGCGCGTGTGCACGTGTGCGCGTGTGAGCACCTGCGCGTGTGCGCGTATGAGCGTTTGCGCGCGTGCGCGCGTGCGCGTGTGCGCGTGTGCGCGTGAGCGCGTGTGCGCGTGAGCGCGTGTGCGCGTGTGCGTGTGTGCGTGTGTGCGTGTGTGCGTGTGTGCGTGTGTGCATGTGTGCGTGTGTGCGCGAGTGTGCGTGTGTGCGTGTGTGCGTGTGCGCGTGTGCGCGTGTGCGTATGTGCGTATGTCCGTGTGTGCGTGTGTGCTTGTGTGCGAGTGTGCGGGTGTGCGTGTGTGCGTGTGTGCGTGTGTGCGTGTATGCGTATGTGCGTGTGTGCGTGTGCGATGTGCGTGTATGCGTGTGCGTGTGCGTGTGTGCGTGTGTGCGTGTTGCGTGTGGCATGTGTGCGTGCGTGCGTGCGTGCTTGTGCGTGTGCGTGTGCGTGTGCGTGTGTGTGTGTGCGTGTGTCGCGTGCGTGCGTATGTGCGTGTGTGCGTGTGTGCGTATGTACATGTGCTCGTGTGCGTGTGTGCGTGTGTGCGTGTGTGCGTGTGCGTGTGTGCGTGTGCTTGTGCGTGTGCGCGAACGTGCGCGTGTGCGCGTGTGCGCGCGCGTGCGCGCGTGGCGCGGTGCGCTTGCGCGCGTGTACACGTATGCGCGTGTGCGCGTGTTCGTGTGTGCGTGTGTGCGCGTGTTCGCGTGTGCGTGTGTGCGCGTGTGCGTGTGTGCGTGTGTGAGTGTGCGTGTGTGCGTATGTGCGAGTGCGCGTGTGCGCGTGTGCGCGTGAGCGCGTGTGCGCGTGTTCGTGTGTGCGTGTGTGCGTGTGTGAGTGTGCACGAGTACCAGTGCGCGCGTGTGCGCGTGTGAGCACTTGCGCGTGTGCGCGTATGAGCGTTTGCGCGCGTGCGGGCGTGCGCGTGTGCGCTTGTGCACGTGTGCACGTGTGCACGTGTGCGTGTGTGTGCGTGTGTGTGTGTGTTCGGGTGTGCGTGTGTGAGTGTGCACGTGTACCAGTGCGCGCGTGTGCGCGTGTGCGCGTGTGAGCACTTGCGCGTGTGCGCGTATGAGCGTTTGCGCGCGTGCGCGCGTGCGCGTGTGCGCGTGTGCGCGTGAGCGCGTGTGCGTGTGTGCGTGTGTGCGTGTGTGCGCGAGTGTGCGTGTGTGCGTGTGTGCGTGTGCGCGTGTGCGCGTGTGTGCGTGTGTGCGTATGTCCGTGTGTGCGTGTGTGCTTGAGTGCGAGTGTGCGGGTGTGCGTGTGTGCGTGTATGCGTATGTGCGTGTGTGCGTGTGTGCGAGTGTGCGTGTATGCGTGTGTGCGTGTGTGCGTGTGTGCGTGTTGCGTGTGCATGTGCGTGTGTGCGTGCGTGCGTGGGTGCGTGTGTGCGTGTGTGCGTGTGTGCGTGTGTGCGTGTGCGTGTGTGCGAGTGTGCGTGTGTGCGTGTGTGCGTGTGTGCGCGAGTGTGCGTGTGTGCGTGTGTGCGTGTCGCGTGTGCGCGTGTGTGCGTGTGTGCGTATGTCCGTGTGTGCGTGTGCTGAGTGCGAGTGTGCGGGTGTGCGTGTGTGCGTGTATGCGTATGTGCGTGTGTGCGTGTGTGCGAGTGTGCGTGTATGCGTGTGTGCGTGTGTGCGTGTGTGCGTGTGTGCGTGTTTGCGTGTGTGCATGTGTGCGTGTGTGCGTGCGTGCGTGGGTGCGTGTTTGCGTGTGTGCGTGTGTGCGTGCGTGCGTGCGTATGTGCGAGTGTGCGTGTGTGCGTATGTACATGTGTGCGTGTGCGCGTGTGTGCGTGTGTGCGTGTGTGCGTGTGTGCGTGTGTGCGTGTGTGCTTGTGTGCGTGTGTGCGAGTGTGCGCGTGTGCGCGTGCGCGTGTGTGCGTGTGTGCGTGTGTGCGTGTGTGCGTTTGTGCGTGTGTGTGTGTGCGTGCGTGCGTGGGTGCGTGTGTGCACATGTGCAAAGTGTGCGTGCGTGCGCGCGTGCGTGCATGCGCGCGTACGTGCGTGCGTGCATGCGTGCGTGCGTGCGTGCGTGAGTGTGTGTGTGTGAACCTGTGTGTATATGCGTGTGTTGTGTGGATTGTGTGTATTGTGTGTTGTGTGTGTGTATGCGTGCGTGCGTTCGTGAATGCTTCCGCTCGCGCTTGCGTGCGTGTGTGTGAGAATGTTTGTGTGTGTGTAGAGGTAAGGTAGTACGCACGATAACTCCTAACTGGTGATTAGATTCAGGTTTTGCTATTTGCCATATCTTAAGTTATAAAAATACTAGCGTACAGACACACACACACACACACACACACACACATGCACCGGCGCCGCACACACACACACACACACACACGCACGCACACGCACCGCACGCACGCACCACGCACGCACGCCACACCCACTGCACACGCACCACACGCACCGCACGCACCACACGCACGCACCACACACACACGCACACGCACACCACACCACAGCACGCACACACACACACACCGCACACGACACGCACACACACGCACACCACGCACCGCACACGCACACCACCGACACGCACGCACCACACGCACACGCCGCACACCTGCACGCACACGCACCACGCGCACACGCAGACACGCCACGCAACCACACGAACACGCAGACACGCACGCAGACACACGCAGACACACAGACACACAGAACGCAGACACGCAGACACACGCAGACACGCAGACACACGCAGACACGCAGACACACGCAGACACACGCAGACACCAGCAGACACAGCAGCACACGACAGCACGCACACACGCAGACACACGCAGCACGCAGACACACGCAGACACGCAGACAGCAGACACGCAGACGCACGCAGACCACGCAGACACACGCAGACCACGCAGACACGCAGACACACGCAGACAACGCAGACACGCAGACACACGCAGACAACGCAGACACACGCAGAACACACGCAGACACCAACGCAGACACACGCAGACACACGCAGACACACGAGACACACAAGACACACAAGACACACACAGACACACAAGACACACAAGACACACAAGACACACAACAACACAGACACACAAAGACACACAAGACACACAAGACACACAAGACACACACAGACACACACAGACACACAACACAAAGACACACACAGACACAACAACAACACACACAACACACACAACACACACAGACACACACAGACACACACAGACACACACAGACACACACAGACACACAGACACACACACACACAACACACACAGACACAAAGACACACACAGACACACAGGCACACACAGACACACAAAGACACACACAGACACACACACAGACACACACAGACACACACAGACACACCACCCACCACACCACACCACACCACACCACACCACACCACACCACAATCACACGCCATGCACACCACACCACACCACACCACACCACACCACACCACACACACACACACACACACACACACACACGCATACACACACACACAAACACACGCACACACGCACACGCGGACGCGCGCACACGCACACGCACAGGCACGAAACATGATATTTGTCGTTTTTTAGAGTTAATACAAACTCGGTTTGTAATTAATCACTCTTCCAAACATGTATCATTACCGTAAAGTACGTATAGTGAGCACACACAATAGTGTAGCTACATTCATTGTAATTCGTATAAAGTGTTAAATCATTAATATAAATTTAAAAAAAGTACAGCCCAACGGACAGGTTCTTGAGGAAGAGCATGTACTATCGGCAGTGAATCGGACTTTAAATTAACTGAAGTGGAGTCGCTACCTAGCCTTCATCTCAAATTTCAGAATTCTGAGCAGCTGTCTAATTTTTGTGAAGGATTCTGGTGAAGCCATAAATTAATAAATTGTGACCCCTTTTATACTCAGGTAGTTAAACAGAATGTCTGGGACAACAAATAATTATTTTATTTTGAATGATTTAAATTGCTCTGCCATCTTTGATACAACATAAGAGTTAATTAAAAGCGGTTAATAAAACAATGAAATAGGTCAAATTTAATTTTAATCTAAAATTGAAATAATCCTGTAACAATTTTTTTTATAATACTTTCTACGTTTAAAGATAATATAATAAAAGCATTAAACAGGATAACAAAAACAAGAGGTACTTCTATACACAGAGTTTAGAATTATTTGAGACTAAATTCTTGGAATCTTGTATTTATCTTGTTCTTTATTTTTATATTGTATCAATGGCGAGCGACGAATTGTAAGAAAATTTTGTGTTACAATTTTACTACCCTCTATTTGGGCTGAAAGTCGCCCACAGTCAAAGGTCTCAAATAATTCTGAACGTATAAGTACAATAGTTATAATAGTATAATTATCAAATCATTAGGTACACCGCGTGTCCAAGAAATGCTGCCACCACTTTTATTTGTTGAACATTATTGTAATTTAGGTAAGTGGATTATTACATACCTAAAAGGTAGTACTATTATGCCGGTTGAAGACTCAACGGCACTTTTGACTACTTTATTCTACTAGACTCTTCATTTTCACATCTCTGGCATATTTCTAGAAGCCCTGGGATCAATTATTTCTGGGAGTAAACATTTCTTATAAAAATTCTCTAACTTGGTTTCCATAGTTGCCCATAATTCTCGATCCCTTTTTATTTTCCTGACTTTTTTTTCCTGCCCATATACACATAACAGATACATTGCTTTGTTTGCTATTTCCAATTGACCTTGAATTTGGTAATACCAGTCATGGCTTTTATTAATTTTTGAACAGCCATCTTTTTGTTTCCAAAAAATTATACCTTTGTTTTCAATAGTTTCGTCAGGTGAATATTTTTGTTTAAACGCCGAATATGAGCACCATTAGAGAATTGTTATCTTCTATTATTCCATCTGGTAAAGCCCCTAGAAAGATTAATTTATTGTGAATAAAAAGGCCACTGGCGACAATCTTTTGGTTAATTTTAGTTTCCAATTCCATTTTTGCTTCCATTTGATGAAGTTTCCCCTGGTTCAACGATGGAACTTTGCATAACACATAGGATCCATGTATTATTGATTTGACAGTTCCTGCAGTGTTTATTGTTCGCCTTAGCTTGCAGACTTTTCCAAAATTTGAAGCAGTTCGCAATTTCCGCCGTTGTTCCATCCACTCTTCATCTTAGCATTGGTTTACGGTTATTCTTTCTAGGTCATGTATTTCGGCCTCATTTTCCTTTAATTTTGTTAAAAATACTCTTTCTTCTTCCAAGTTTATGTCATGTGGCATATCAGTTTGTTGTGAAATTTCGCCATAAGATCCATCAGCTCCACTAGCTGGAACCTGCCTTTTGAAAATTAGACGAAAATGTTTTCTTAATTGTCGCTGACGACATACTTTTCTTTTTCGCTTGGTTTCAATGTTTTTAATAATACTATGTACATTTTTTCTGTATGTACTATGTGCCGTTTTTGTATTGTGCGAGACTAACGCTGTCGCATATTAGGAGTTTCCTAAAGCATAATTTATGCGTTTTCCACCGACAAATTTTCGCCACTATTTGCTATTTACATTCATTAGCAAACTCCTGGAGTGATTGGTAGTGTACCTAGTAATAAAAGTTATCCTTTCTAAGAATGCCTCAGATATTTCACTAATCCAGTTTCCTTCTACGGGACGTTGGCAAATATAACTGGCACAATTTTGATGTTGTCCAAGGACATGGCAAATGCCATTTAAAATATCACCTCGTAAATATTTTGCTGATTCATTTTTATCAGGATTTCGCTTTTAATATTCCGGTTCTTAGGCGAAATATATTTTCTTCTAAAAGTTTTCTATCTCGTAAGATAAAAGATCTGTCAGAAACTGGCCCTTTCAGTTTTTTTACAAAAATTTTTCAAAAGGTTTGTACACTCTATTTTTTCTATCGAGATGTTGTTATATGGTCGTGCTTCGATTATATTTTTGTATGGATTGCGATCCCATTCCAATTAAAAGATTGTACTTTATTCTATACATTTCAACACTTGATTTAAATCCTTGCAGGATTATATCCGATTCCATAGTTGTAGAACTCCTCACATGATTTTTTGAACACGCGTGTGGCTCCATTTGTTCCCTTTTATTGCGTGAACAAACAGCACAATATTTGTTTCGAACACCTACAAATAATATTTTGCCTGTATGTTGCGCAACTATGGCTGCAGCTTCAGAAAGAGCATTATAGTTAGTACCATACGACCTCTTAGACCAGAAGCCATCAACCACCACAGGAACAAGAGGATACCCATTTTGATCAATAGACTTCATTTCTCTTGCTTGATCAGCGTCTTCTTGAGCAGCTTCTTTCATTGCATCGATTGCAGTATTTTGCCAACGATTAGCAACAAGTTGGTGATATTTTTGATAAGTTTTGGATATCATGTAGGGAATATTTATACATGCCATAAACTTTTATAGATTATAATATCCGCCTCTAATTCCTAATATCGCAGAAACAGCTGCTTCCTTCATTTTAATCTCTGATAAGCGGTGAGTCGAATCGCAAGAAAATGTTCTATTGCACATTGAACATTTAAAAAAAAATTTGAAACCAACCCACTCCTAACTTCTTTAAATAAAACAAGATTATCGAAAGTAGATTCATACATTTTGCTGTGATTGCATATTTCTTTCAGTTGCTTTAATAAATAAAGAATCTTTATAATCCTGTCTCCTTCAAATGTAATTTCTGAGAGAAAAATCGATTTTTAATTCATTTCTTTGATGATATTTCTTACCCTAAACATACCTCTTTTAGACGTAGTCAATGTTTCATTGTCGTTTTGAATACGTTCATGACGAGAAAGAGAAAAATGGACACTCTCTGTGTGTGTAGAAGTTTTGTCAGGAAGACTTTCAGGGATTTTCTGTCGAAGTATTGTAAGGAGGCGAATTATGAGGACTTTCAGGATTACATGAGATTATTTGAGAATCTATTCTCACTTGCTGTTCTCTCCGCCTAATTAAACTTGCAACATTTCCTTTCATGCGTTTCCAGCGTGTCACCCTTCTAACTATTTTCCCATTAGGCTTAGCCATACCTATTTTCTTAAAAATGAAAAATATATAACTAAACTACCTATTTACACATTACTTATTTACTTACCACTAAATAAAAATAATTTGTAGTCTTAATTTTTCGGCGACTATTCACCAAAAAGTACTTCAAGGGAACACTAAACTAATTAAAACTACGGGCACTATAAATACTAATAATTATTTATTTTAATATTAAAAGTCAAAGAGTAGCACACAGTTCAATCAGATAGGTAAGCACGGCGTAAAACACCGAAAGCAAGTGAATCTGAATAACGTCAGACAAGTATCCTGAAATTTCCCCAAAAATTAACATGTGCTAAGGATGAGAACGAAATCATAAGAAATAATTGAGGGAATGGCAGGGTCATAAAAACAATTTAGAGGGTTCGCTTTTACAATGATCGGTGCTACTCGTTATAGAGATCATAAATCAACCGCTGCACAAATATTTTCACCTTGCAATTTTCCTGCCTCTGTATTATTGTTATTAATAAGAAAATGTAAAACAAATTTTCAATAATCGAAAGAGAACAAGAAATCTACATTTCCGACACATACAAAAATCGTTAAACCTTTGCCTTCTATTGAACCGTAAATACCCGATTTTTCATAATTTCTTTATTTTTTTTATAGTTAACAACAAACAACAATGTTATTAAAATTTTCACTTGTAGAGATTGTTCAGAAAAAGATCCTCTTTCATGTGATGTTAATTTCTCAAATATTTCTTCAGTAGGTTTGTAGTAACATTGACAGAGAAATGTATTGAAAGCTCCATAAGCGCACTGGGTAGCGACTCCTCTGGAACATGCTGTGTTCTACAGTTGACCGAAGTAAACATGATAGCTGAGAGGGCAGAGTTAGCGCTGTCGTCTTTTTCAAAGTATATTCAGGTTAAGAAGTATTTCGGCGGTAAATTTAAATATTTGAAAATTGGTCCTTGAATCGCAACACAAGTTGAATATTACTGGGTACATGAACATGTTTCACACGCATTACAGGATCCTTAGAGGAACTGGGTAATGAGCCTCCAAGGTTTTCACCAATATAACTAAAAAAAAAGATTGGTCCAATGGTACACGTAACATATTCAGTATTTTTTCTATTTGTGTTAATTAAATTCCACATTTTTAAGTGTATTCTATATTTTTCTTAAAATTAAGAAGCATATGTTTCAATTGGTCAGTGGGATTTGGTTTGTAAGCTTCATAAAGAAAATTTAACGTCTCACGCATTCTTTTTAGTACTGGATTGAACCATTGAAGTAGTTTTCTATGCTGTTTTGTTTTTAAATACCTTTATTGGAAAATCATTATTTACGTGTTGTAAAAGAGTATCAATAAATAGACTACTAGCTCCCGGATCAGTATCTTTTAAGAAATTCCAATTTACCTCACTAATACTATGACAAAGTCTAATTTTACCAATACATTATCTAATATGAGTGACTTTTCAATGAAAAAGTTACTTTGCTCTAAAAAAAATATATTATTTTTCAACATAATCTCCTTTTAACTATACACTTTATTTAACTATACAAACTTCCAATTTTTTCAAACCATCCAAAAAATGATCTTTCGAAAGTTCCGTAAAACACGCGTTTGTCTTTACCATTACCGACCGCTTCATTTGTCTGAAATCGCTTTCCACCAAGCCATTTTTTTAAGTTTGGGAACAGAAAGTAACCGGAGGGAGCCAGATCAGGTGAATATGGCGGATGAGGCAATAAATAGTAATGCAATTCGGCTAATTTTTCAGCAACAATATCGGACGAATGGGCAGGCGTATTATCGTGATGGAACAAAACTCTTTTCTTCAACAAATGCGGTCGTTTTTCTTAAGTTTTCTTAAGCATCAAAACGTGTCAGCAAATGATCATAATATTGGCCAGTTATCGTTTTCCCTTTTTATAAATAATCAGTAAAGATTACACCTTTGGAATCCTAAAATACTGTGGGCATGACGTTATTGGCCGAAAAAACGGTTTTTGCTTTCTTGGGAGCACGTTCCTCGGATGAAGTCCATTGTTTAGACTGCATTTTTGTTTCTGGGGTATAATGGTGTACACAAGTTTCGACGGAAACATTCACTTGGATTACGTTTGAAGATAGCCAAATATTTGTTTGAATTTTTAATACGAGCGAGCTTTTGATCAGCATTAAGCGAACCCATCTCGCAGATAGCTTTTTCATAAGTAAAATTTCATGCAAAATATTGCATACCCGTTCGGTTGAAATATTTACTTCATTACCTATCTCACGTACTTTTATTCGACGATCGCTAAGTACAAGGGCTCGGATGTTATTAACCATTTCTGGAGCAGTTGCAGTAAATGACGGTCCCGGACGTTCAGTATCATTCGTGCTCATATGGCCACTTTTAAAAACAGAGAACCACTTACAAATCATTCCATGGGAAGGAGCACTTTCAGGATAATATTTACGTAACTTTTCCTCGGTTTCTTTAATTGTTTTTCCACGTAAAAAATAATGTTTAATTAACCCTCGAAATTCTTTTTTCTCCATATTGACCCAACAACGAAATCAGTTTTATTTATATGAGTACTAAAACTAATCTATCAGATTTACGTAAAATTTTGACAGATGACAATAGAAACATGGCAGAAACTACCAATATAATCACCGTAGCGAAAGTGTTACCAACCTCTGAAAAGTCACTCTTCCGTCAAACCGCCCTCGTATATGTGCATTACGTGTAAGATTTATAATTTTAGGTAATCCAAAACTTTGCCATAGATCACATAACATCAAGCAATTTTTTTATTGGTGTTAAAATGTATATTAAGATCACTAGTATCACCTTGCACTTTGAAGTATTTATAAATTTAAGCAACTTTTAAAAACTCTTTACCTAGTTTTTAAATTAATTATTCGCTAATTAATCAATTTTGATAAAAATTGCAGAATTTTAAATAATTTCTATTCCCTTCGACGTCGTTCCGAAAATAGTATAAGACGTTTCTCTCCAGTCCCACTACTTACGCGACCACCAATCTTTAAACTAATGTCACTACCGGAAACTGTTTCCGCTAGTCGCGGGTTTCTATAAAACCGCCAGACGCGTTACCGATAGCGACTCCCGGATTTGAGAACCGAACGAGTAACATCGTTCTTAGCGTAAGCTAATTTAATTTCGAAGAACTTAACGTTTTCACGCTTAACGGCCCGGACATCCTGATCTTCGCCGCTCCGATGTTAGATCTGTCACTGCTTGCATAGAGATTATAAGAAGGAGCGGTCATCAAGAGGAATAGCCACAGCCTAGCAACAATCAGGAGCCGCAGGACAGACAGCAAGAAGAATAGAAAGGATGCAAGAATAAAAGAAGAATCCAGGAACCGCCAATACTAGGATCGACGTCGGGCAGCAGTAGCAGTTAATAAATTTTTTTTAAATTAATTTCAGCGAAGACCTGGCTTTCCGCTAATAAAATTCTCTTTTTTTCCTTTATTCTACTACAATAGTCGTGATGGTAAAGCTCTATCGCCACCGTGCAACACTCACGGTTGTATTTCCAACCCCCGACGTCAACCGTCCACCCACACCAACACTCACCTACGCATACACCCTCGCTTCGCCACCACCACTCTCACGTTCCCGTTCACACACTAACACCTCCTCCATTTCCACCACATCAACACATTCCTACACCTTACACGCTCCATCACCTCCACAAAACCTACACATAAACGCACTAAACCAGCACACACATACAAACCTGCCCTGCTACACACACCCGCCTAGCCATTTTCACCTGCCGTGATTACTACACCCGCTTCCTCCAATCCCAATCCTACGTGCTCCCAATCCTCGAGGTATTGCTTCCACAATATCTCCAAGTCCATCACTACCCAGAAATCCCTATTCAATTCCCTGAAATCTCTTAACCTTCCCAGACTGAACTTAACGTCCAATTATAACATATCTGTTTCCTAGAGACCTCTCCCTTGCCGGAGGGTACACAGCCTAGGCTTTTATACTATTTCGGAGATCCCACTGTTACCCTGTCCCAACTCTCCGGTCCTCGTCTTCCAACTGTACCCCTAGACCTCCGTCATTTTGTTGCGTGATTCGTCACGTAGATAAGGGCATCCTAGCCGAAGAGATACTGGGTGCGTTCGATCTGCCACAAGTGAGGAAGACCGTTCGCATCACTTCCAAGGCTACTAACTCACCCTCGTCCCATCACCCCATCCAAAGTCACCCTTGAGTACCTCCTCGCACGCGGAGTGGTCATGTTCGGGCGACACTATAGTTGCGAACTCTCCCTTATCCCACCACTTCTCCCCAAGTATTGATCTACCTGCACGCAAGTGGGACATATCACTGAGGAGTGCCGTACCCGCTCCATCCCTTGCCCCAATTGTGGCGAAAGTCACAGATCCTCTTCCGGCAAATCCTCCGCTAACAACTGCGGGGAAGTACACACTACCTACTCCTTTAAGTGCTGGAAGCTACTATAGAACCGCCCTCATAATTAAAAATTGCTTCCCGTTCACTCCCTTTCAACTTCCTCCGCATCTACAGCATCTCGAATGCGTCGCTGTGACGGTGCACTTTCCCATCCTGATCGTTTTCTTCTCCTTCTTCAACCCGTCCAGCCATAATACACTATCCGATGACCTCTTAGTTTACTCCTCCAGTCTCTCTAACGCACTCATCTTAGGTGATTTGAATGCCCGTCACACCCTATTTGGTGACTCTAGAAGCTATCATCAGCTTTATTACAGTTGCCACTTTTGCGAGTCGCTAACACACAGCCTACATATTTCGACCATCTAGGTGCCTCAATAATAGTCCACATACTTGTTTCCGAACCCATATTACACTATTTAGATCGTGAGTGCATTCAGGCACCACGATCACTTCAGATCATCTACTACTACTGGTCAAAACTTTATTTTGTGTAGCTCCCTCAGTACCTCCTCAATATATAACAATTAAAGATTTTTCCAAAACAGATTGGAATGTGTTCTCCGAACACAACCCCAACAACCTTCCAACACCCAATCTTCTAACGACCCAAGATCTTGAGAGAGCCATTAGAGATTTAACTTCCGAATTACGGAAACGGTCGATATCTCAGTACCATTGCAAATCATCGACATCTCCTGCAAACCGCTTCCATGGTATATCGTAAACTGATCAAAGAAAAAAGAAGACTCTATCGCCAATTCTTACGATCTAGAGATCCGGCTTTCAAAACCGAATACAATCGCCGTAACGCCTTAATTAGGCAAGAAGCAAACAAACATGCCGAAGACTCCTGACCAAAGTTACTTCACAGTTAGACTACAGAAACTGAAAGCTCTTCTGGCAACAGTTTGATAGACTGACCAGTAGGAAAGTAACCCCTAAATCCCACTTAACCGACCCACAGGGCAACCTAATATCCTTCAACCAAGGAAAGGCCGACTTCTTCGGTCTTTACCTCTAATCCATTTTCTGATCCTCCGAAGATCCTCAATTCCATAACCAGTTCAACACACTCCTAGAGACTTTTGAAGAATTCCGTACCCTTAACCTTCCTGAAATCCAACTGCATAACGAGAATCCCTTTTATGCCCCCATCACTCACGACCAGGTCAATTCGTATTTTAAAAAAAGGCGCAATTCAGCCTCAGGTCATGACATCGTAAAATACTACGACATCTACCCGACTCAGCCTCGGATTACTCTCTGACATATATAACAAATGTCTAACCCTATTTCACTTCCTGAGGGATTGAAAATCGGCCTCCACCGTCATGATATCCAAACCTCACTCGGACCTAACAACACCCTCCTCCTATAGACCCATTTCCATCCTAAGTTTCATGGGAAAATGCTTTGAGCAGATTCTAGCCAGTCGACTCAGAAATCACCTTGAATTCATTGAGCTCCTTCCTAACAGCCAATTCGGCTTCCGTCCCAACGGAACACGTCAAGATCCCTTGTTGAAAATGCTCACAGAGACCACCAGAGCATTTAATCACATGCAATGAAACTGACTGTGTTTCTTGAAAATGAAACAAGCGTTTAACAGGGTCTGGCACGCCGGTCTCGTACACAAGATCCTCAACCTTAACATACCCGACCCCTTCTCCAAACTCCTACTCTTGTACCTGACTAATCGGTCAGTTCAGGTCAATGTAGGCAATACCTTCTCCGATTCGTTTCAACATACAGCAGGCGTATCGCAAGGTTCTGCCTTAGCCCCGATCCTTACACTATCTTCTCTTCCGACATTTCCGAAGTTACACAGTAGTTTTTGCGCAGTTTACGGATGACACTGCCATCTGGGCCGTAAATTGAAACAGCAGAACGGCCTGCCGCCTCATATCCAAAACCCTCCGAAACCTTTCCAACTGGGCGATCCGGTGGAGAGTATCCGTGAATCCCATCAAAACCCAAACAAATCCTCTTCCGACATCCTAACTACCAGGAAGATAAATTTTCCAAATCTAGCCGACGTTAACGTTTTCCTCACCCTAAACTAAGATAGACTCCTACTCCAACATGAAGTCATCTACTTAGGAATTATCTACACTAAAACCCTTAATTCGCTCCCCGATGTACAAAGAACATTTAACTGGATAAGAAGAAACCGAGTAAACCTACTTGGTACCCTCCGGGGTAGAATCAGAGGATGCCAAACCAAAACATTGCAACACACCTAAAAAACATACATACACGCTGTTATGGATTTCCAATCACCCATATACACTAACACAAACCCTAATTACCTCTCCTCTATTGCTTCCTGTAAACGACGAATACTCAGACGAATACACAGGTTACCTTTCAGATAACGACCTCACAATACAATACACAAACATACCACCCAGCACACACACATAATACAGACATTACAAAGAAACTTTGCATACCAAAGGATTTTCGGCGACACAATCCCAGCCAGACAGATCGTTACCATTCCCTACAACTACCAATTTCCGCAATTCCCACGTAAAAACCTAAACTAAAATTACCCCCCGCCCACGGTCCTAACACAACTCCTTGACGATCTCCCCTAGGAGATAGAAGAATCCCTTGATAATACTCCATATGCCCCCCGCATCCCATTCGACCTCGAAAGATACCGGAAAACGAATTGGATTAACCATCCGCAGCACACTACATCCAGCTAAAAAATACGGACACTTAAACCGATTAATAAATATATTCAAATACAATTTGAATGTTTTTCTTTTTTAACACCAAAACTAACCACAATTTATGATTGTAAAATATACAATAACACAAAACAACGCAACCAACAAGAATAGAATGACCAGGGCTGAAGAGGGGAAGGACTCCAGAACAATTTACGAACAAGAATCTATATAAGCTAAAATAAGTAAGTACTAACCATAAGCATGACCATACAATAAAAAATACATCGAGAGCGAATTTTATAATGTTAATTAAACTTAGCGAATTTCAAAATTGAATTGACGTGTGATGAGATTATTGAAACAAAATTTTACGTGCGCTTTAAAGTGAAAGGGTGTTGTACGAATTGAATATTTGAATTGTGCATGATCTTACCGAGTAGGCTACAGTTGTATTTTCCACAGTCAGACAGGATTAACTAAACAACTCGCCTAAGACTATTTATTTTAGAGAAATTTCAGATTGTGGTGGCGCTAGAGACTATTTTTCCTAGATCAAATGTTGTTATTTGTTTTTTTATGGTAAGTGTTATGTGTTTGAAACTAAATTTCAACCATTTTACGTCTTACATCGAACCCGCCCATTTCCACTGCGGTAAGCTTGGCAACCCGTCTTCACGAAGCCTAGTGCGGTTTGATCGTGAAACACAAGTAAACGATATCATTAACGTTGGAAATTCAACTTTCTATAGGAATTGTGGTATTGAAAATATGAGTAACACTTTCACAGCAATTTAGATTCCTGTCATCAATAATTTTCATATTTTTTACAAGTTTAGCACATCACGGATGGAACAAAGCACCGTATACGATACACTTTAATACAATGTGAGGTACTTTATTACACCTTTTACAAGTATTATTTAGAACCGATTCGGTTGCAACCACACCAGTCGCCGCCATTTTTCGACCCTCTTATAATTTATAAATTGATTACATGTATTTTGTACACTTAATATTAACGGATCTATCCGTATTGCGACAAATTACCTCTTGTTCCTATTTGTTAACGTAACACGACAAAGAAATAAAAATCTATGTGCTGGACACGTCGGATTCTTTACTTTTATTTACACTAATCATGGAAGTATCAGCTTAGTAACCTGATATTTAGGTGCAAGGGATTCCTATATCTAGACAGACTTCCGTAAGTTTCTTTCTGTTAAAAATGCTGTTTAAGGTCTATTTCTTCAATATATCGTAGAAAAGACGACGGTTACTTCTCAAATATGTTCGCACCTCTCTGTTATTGTTTGTTGTGTAAAATTTAAACTTGTTGAACAAGAAAAGCCTAAGTTAACTTCAACTTCTCGATGGCTTTAATTTAATTCCCAAATATTTAGTGTTTTGTTAATGAATTTCTTGTGTAAGTACAACAGTGTTGAGTAACGAAACCAATGACACCTTTATTATCATAAAAAAATAGTGAAAGCTTTAGTAAAAGTATTATTTCCCGTATGGCACCATTATTTTTCATTCTTCTGAAAGTAATAAAAATGTTTCACCGACTTAATGAAAAAAGAGACTAAGAAAAAGTAAATTAAAAATTAATCGCGCCTTTATTAAAATAAATGTTCACATTGAATTGGTGAAGTGCATAAGCCACCAAGACTTTAGTATCTCTAGCTATCATCCCCCCAAAGGGGGTGAAAGGAACCGTTAATAACCGGTTCAATTTCATCGTCGTTTCCACAAACGCCTCAGGTTGAATTCATCACATTTACCTTCTTCGTCTTTTTAAGCTTTCAGTTACATGGAACGTACCAAATCAATAACATAAATTATTATTTATATATGCTAGTGATTTTATCCTCTGCTTCTAAAATAACCTAATCAATTGCAAATTTCTTTAATACAATTGGGGAAAAAGGTGCATTTCATCTACATTGAGTGGTATACCGAAAGATTATCCTAGAAAAAACATTCACGAGATAGAGTATTTGCGGATGCTGTATTTGTGGTTTGCATTAGTTTGGATCGTATACAATTCATAATATTTAAATAAACGAATTAAACTAAATTAGGCAGTTGATATTATATACCGGAAAATATACTGCTGTGCTTGAATTAGAGCGTCTCTACAATACCCTAAAGGTAATAATAAAACTGCATTCAAACATTACTGACAAAGCATGATTCGGCTCGTAACAATGTATTAATTATACACAGTAACAAGTTATTCACAACACGTTAATAATAATAAATAATAATAAATAAAATATGGCATACCTAAAACACAAATATAGTACCTACAAACGTAATCAATATTGATTGATGATGACTTCTATATAGCAGTTGGATACAGTATTGGTTTACAACGGTATTTAAAACAGTACAGGGTGGCTATATTTCGAGCAAATTGTAGCTAATGTACAGGGTGGCCAACAAAGAATGCGAGGTACTGTATCTGGGAAACTATACATCGTAGAGGCTTGCGGAAAAAAAAGTTATAACTAAAACGGCCAATACAAAAACCTGGAAAATATTTTCAAGTTTCGAAAATGGCCGCTAGGGGGCATAACTGCAATTTTGAATCTAAAAAAGTGATGTTTCTGTGAATTCTGCTATGTTAACCTAATAAAAAAATAACTGATCTTTAAAGTCGAGGATAATCTGAACTTTTTTTGGTTGGCACTTTTTGACGTATGTCTAAAAATAAAGTGTGGGTGGGGGGTATTCAAAGGTTTCCTTAAATAACCCCTTGTATCTTCGAAACGGCTAAGCCGATTTTAACAAACTTGGGCGCGTTGAAACGGGCTTTTCTTGGGCTACAAATGTTATAACATTTGAAGTTTTGTTTGTTTCACATGTCGTCGCTAGAGGGCTTTGTTCGACATTCCCACAGAAACGGTTAATTTTCGTAGCTAAATGATGCCTAAACAAGCTCGCGAAAACCGCATCTCGATATCTTGTTCCTAACTTTATACGAAAATCCCTTAAATTTTTATTTTTTTTAACTATATGTTTCTGGAATTGTTTCTATTATGTAAGTTGTGGCCCTAAAAAGGACCGATTTAAAGGAGGAAGGTTTTTAATGCCCCCGTAAATGCTCGAAATGCATTGCTGAGGCCTCTTATGGGTAGACAAAATTGCAGCTTCAATTTCGGCTCTGAATAGGTTACCTAGAAATTGCGATTTTAAATGTTTGTAAATTTATTCACCAGAATAAAATCACCCTTTTTGAAATTACTACGGGCAAGTAAGCAATGCTAAAAGTTATACGAAACGCCTATTTTTTGTTTGTTTAAATGCATATTCACTATGGATATATACGAAAAATACAATTAATAGAAGCAGGCAATGGAAACAGATACCTAAACAAAACATACATAATCCCTTGGCAATAGTTGTCAATACTATCGCGTTACTTTGAGCAATTTTGTGCTTTCAAAATGCGTTTTACGAATAATGAAGCTGTTGATATGCTTGCGGTTCATTTTGAATGTCTTCAGAATGCCGCAGTAGCTAAAAGAGTTTACACGGCTCAATATCCAAATCGGCGTCCTTGCGATGTAAGAGTTTTTCCTCCATTAGTGGCGAGCTTACGAGCCAATGGTAGTTTTCGGCCTACGTTTCAACGGCAAAGAATTGGAAGAACACAAAGAAATATTAACCGTGTACTGGGCTATATTGAAGGAAATCCTCATGTTAGCACAAGAGCATTATCCACTGAGTTGGGCATATCAAGGACAACGGTTCAAAATATTTTGAAGGACCATAGGTAAGTTCTAATGGCCATCAAAATATATAGGTATTCATTTAAATTTTTTTTAATTACTTTAAGGATGCACCCATATCATGTCGTTTTGCATCAGGCCTTGGAAGAGGAAGATTTTGATCGAAGGTTAGACTATTGCCATTGGATGTTAGGCATGATACGCGAAAATAGAAAATTTTTATTCAAATTCTTTGGACCGATGAAGCCACCTTAAGTAGTGACGGAGAGCCAATCTTCCAAATTTAAATTGGTCTGCAGAAAATCCCCATTGGTTGCGTGAAGTTCAGCGCCAAGGACGTTGGAGTTTAAATGTATTTGGCATACTGGGAGGCAGAATTATTGGGCCATATTTTTCCAACCCCTAAATGGCAATGTATTTCTTGACTTTTTGGGTATTGGAGGAAGTCTGTTTCCATGGCCTCCCGATAGATTAGCTTGCCTCGATTTTTATTTATTAAAGGACATCGTGTTTCGGACTCAACCTACTACTAGAGAAGATATGAAAAACCGGATTCGTAATGCAATATGTAACATACAGAGAGCCGAAATTGAAGCTGCAGTTTTGTCTAGTCGTGAGAGGCTTCAGCAATGCATAGAGCGTGATGGTCAGTATTTCGAGCATTTATGGGAGCATTAAAAACCTTCCTCCTTTAAATCGGTCCTTTTTCGGGCCACAACTTACATAATAGAAACAATTCCAGAAAAATATAGTTAAAAAAAAATAAAAATTTAAGGGATTTTCGTATAAAGTTTTCTTTGGTTAGGAATAAGATATCGAGATGCAGTTTTCGCGAGCTTGTTTAAGCATCATTTAGCTACTTGTTCATAAAAAAAAGTCATACCAATGCTTTTATTTTTTTTGCGAAAATTGACCGTTTCTGTCGGAATGTCGAACAAAGCCCTCTAGCGACATGTGAAAATAACAAAAACTTTAAATATTATAAAATTTGTAGCCCAAGAATAGCTTATTTCAACGCACCCAAGTTTGTTAAAATCGGCTTAGCCGTTTCGAAGATACCGGGGGTTATTTAAGGAAACTTTTGAATACCCCCCACCACTTTATTCTTAGATATACGTCAAAAAGTGCCAAACAAAAAAAGTTCAGATTATCCTCGACTTCCAAGATCAGTTATTTTTTTATTAGGTTAATATAGCAGAATTCACAGAAACATCACTTTTTTAGATTCAAGATTGCAGTTACCTAGGGCCACTTCAGAAACATGCAAATATTTTCCAGGTTTTGTATTGGCCGTTTAATAATAAGGCCTCTACGATGTATAGTTTCCCAGATACAGTACCTCGCATTCTTAGTTGGCCACCCTGTACATACTGATATAGAATATCATGGGTCGGGTTTGAAAGGACATCTTCTGTGGTTTATCAATAGCTTTCTATCATTTTCCATTTGTTCGCTATCCAAATGTCACCTTCCTTATTTCTAAAAATAGTTATAACTCGCTAATTTAAATATAATTTTTAGCGAGGATATTACGACGGTGTAGTCCAAATTGAAATATATTGCAAGATTTTTAACATACGGTACACTTATGTTTTTTTAAGTAGGAATCATCATTCACCATTCATTGAATAGCTTGTTTATTGAGCTGTTTAAAAACCTAAATCAGATAATATTATTTTCAGTAACCAGCGAGTTACAGAATAAATACTGCAGTAATTGATATATTTTAAGCGGGCCTTAATAATGTGTTGTATTGCCACACAATACATACTAATGTATTCACAAATACGTTATAAATTAAATTTATCTTCTATTCATATTTGTCAACATTCTTATAACATTTGCCAAATCGTAAATATTCGGGAAATCAAACTTTTTCATGATTCTTAGAATATATCTAATCTTTGGATAATTACCCATAATATTCTATATATATTTTTAATAGCTTTAGATCTCAAAAAAATTAACCCGTAAAAAGCTTGCAACAATTATATTTCGGCGGTCTCCTACAATTGACTCAGTCACGAACACGTACGCGAAGACGAACACGAACACGAAGATGCACACACACGCACGCATGCACGCACGCACGCACGCACGCACACACACACACACATACACACACGCACACACACACACACACACACACACTCACGCACACGCACACGCACACACACACGCGCACACGCACACGCATACGAATACGAACACGAACGTATAAAAAAGAGGTTGCATAGTCGTGTGATGTTTCACACCAAACATTTAATATAGCTTTGATTTTGATATTTGACAATTGAAAACGAAACGTCACGTAAAGGTAACAAACTTAAATTAAATAGATTGTTTCGGATGTCAAACCAAGCATGATGTATATTATATTGTATGAAGAAAGGGTTTAAAGAGGCAGTAGTTAGCTAGCCGATCCTAACTCACCGTGCACGTGCTTTTTCAAGGTCCAGGTTAGTAACATTGCCTACAAAGTCTAAGTCAAGGCCACGTTGTTGGTTTGTACTCCTGTTAAGGCCACGTGGTTGATATCCCCGCCTCTTCAAGGTCATGCTTGGAGTCCTTCAAGGTCACTAGTTACTAGACTGTTGATTGTCCTGAAGGTCATTGTCAAGCAAGTCTATGCATGTTTCAAGGCCACGCCCTATTCTAGCTCAAGACCACAGGGTGTAACCTCTTCAAGGTTATGTGGTTGGTAAGCCTGCCTCTTCAGGTCCCCCTTCAAGGTCAGTCCTGAAGGGTCAAGAAGGCATGTTTCTATGCCCTATTCTGAGAAACAAGAAGGTGGCCCATTGTTTAAAGTCTATGCTTTCAAGGTCAGAGAACAAAGACGATCTATTGTTGAGTCATTCTGAAATTCTAGGAAATCAAGAACAAAGACGATGCATTGTTCAAATTCAAAGCCCATGCTTTCAAGGACATGAAAGAACAAAGACTATCCATTGTTCAATTAGAAATAGATTGTTATCTCAATTCTAGGAAATCAATAACAAAAAGCATTGTTCAAAGTCTATGCTTTCAAGGTAAGAACAAAGACTATCTCTGTTCCGTTAAAATAGATTGTTATCTCAATCTAGGAAATCAAAATGAAGGGATGCATTGTTCAAAGTCTATCTTACAATTTTCAAGGTAAAAAGAACAAAAGCGATTCATTCTTCTGGTCGAGTTATAAAAATAAATTGTTATCTCAATTCTAGGAAATCAAGAATGAAGGCGATGTTTATCAATTCAAAGTCTTGCTTACAATTTTCAAGGTAAAAAGAATAAAAGGCATTCTTCTGGTCAGTTATAAAAATAAATTGTTATCTCAATTCTAGGAAATCAAGAATCGATGTATTCTTCAAAGTCTATGTTACAATTTTCAAAAAAAACATTCTTCTGGTCAGTTATAAAAATAAATTGTTATCTCAATTCTAGAAATAAGTCTGTGCTTATAATTTTCAAGGTTGAATAAAGACGATTCATTGTTCTGGTTGATTTAAAAATAGATTGTTATCTAAATACATCTCTTTCAAGAACAAAGGCAATCCATTGTCACCTTTAAGTTTATGCTTATAAGGTCACACCTCTGCAAAGACGATCCATTCATCTCAATTCTAGGAAATCAAGAGCCCTAGGTGCATGTTTCAAAGCCACGCCCTCTAAACAGGTGGCCGTTCCCAAACAGGTAGCCGTTTCCTAAAACAGGTAGGTTTCAAAAAGGTATTTCCTAAAACAGGTAGCCGTTTCCTAAAACAGGTAGCCGTTTCCAAAACAGGGGTCCGTTTCAAAACAGGTAACCGTTTCCAATTTCATACGACCACATCTCAATTTGGAAATCAAGAACAAAGGGGCCCATTGTTCAAAGTCTATGCTTACAATTTTCGGTAAGCAAAGACGATCTATTGTTTTTAGTCATAGCAAATTCTGAAATCATAACAAAGGCGACCCATTGTCAACGCTTCAAAGTCTTTCTTACAATTTTCAAGTAAAAGAACAAAAGCGATTTTCTTCTGGTCGAGTTATAAAAATAAATTGTTATCTCAATTCTGAAAATAATAAATTTTGTTCAAAGTCTATGCTTATAATTTTCAAGGTAAATGAATAAAGACGATTCATTGTTCTGGTTGATTTATAAAATAGATGTTATCTAAATACATCTCTTTCAAGAACAAAGGCAATCCATTATCAACGATTTAAAGTTTATGCTTAGAAGGTCACATCTGCAAAGACGATCCATTGTTCAGTTAAAATAGATTGTTATCTAAATCATCTCTTTCAGGAATAAGGTGAACCATTGTCAACGATTTAAAGTTTATGTTATAAGGTCCCCTTGTAACAAAGACGATTCATTGTTCAGTTGAAATAGATTTTATCTCAATTCTAGGAAATCAATAACAAAGACATTGTCAACGCTTCAAAGTCTATGTTTACAAAAATGGAGAACAAAGACGATTCATTGTTTTGGTTGAGTCCTTTAAATTCTAGGAAATCAAAAAAAGGGCCCATTGTTCAAAGTCTAACAATTTGCAAGGTAAAGAACAAAGACGATTCATTGTTTTGGCTCTGTCAGCTTCTAAAATTCCGAGAACAAAGACGATGCATTGTTCAGACTGATTAGGTCATCTAACAAGTAAAATATTTTTATAAGACTATCACAATATACAGATTTAAGTATTATGGGATATAGTCACTTTTGTAATACCCTCTGGAGCATATCTATTTACTATTTGTTTTCACATTCAATTTCCTTCAACTGATTCTCGTTTAATGCGGACCACATCATCTTTCCTAATAGGTTCATTATATTGTATACTAGCCATACATTCAGCTTCCTTAAAAGTCTTCATATCAGGATCTACTTTGAGACATTGTTCGAGACTTATTACAATAAGCAATGTCACGCCTCCCCAGTGCCCTCAAGTGGTCTAAACAAGACGTTTCCTAAAACAGGGGTCCGTTTCCCAAAACAGGGTCCGTTTTCCAAAACAGATGGCTGTTTCTCAACACAGTAACCGTTTCCCAAGGTTAACGAGAGAACATAAGCGTTCTGATTCCTAAAAATAGATTGTTATCCAGCCACCACCCCCTCAATTCTAGGAAATCAAGAACAAAGGACGCTTCAAAGTCTATGCCAATTTTCAAGGTAAAGAACATTCTTCTGGTCGAGTTATAAAAATAAATTGTTATCTAAATACCCTTCGATTCTAAGAAATCAAGAACAAAGGCGATCCATTATTTTAGCCAACGCTTCAAAGTTATGTTTATAATTTTCAAGGTCACATGAGAGAACAAAGACGATCCATTATTCCGTTATTCTAAAAATAGATTGTTATCTAAATACATCTCAATTCTGGGAAATCAAGAAACGCTTCAAAGTCTATGCTTATAAGGCCACACCTCTGATAACAAAGGCGATTCATTGTTGAGTCATAGCTTCTGAAATTCTGAGAACACAGACGATGCATTGTTCAGACTGATTAGGTCATCTAACAAGTAAAATATTTTTTATAAAACTTATAATTTATTAACCACAATATTCATCTATATATACAGATAAAAGATCGATTTAAGTAAAATAATATTATGGCAACATTTTGTAATACCTTTGCTGGATCATATCTATTTATTATTTGTTTTCACATTCAATTTCCTTCAACTGATTCTCGTTTAATGTGGTCCACAAGACATCATCATCTTTCTTTATAGGTCATCGCTTCATTATAATGTTACTAGCCATAACCTTTCCTTAAAGCCTTCATATCAGGATCTACTTTGAGACATTATCCGTGACTCATTACAAACCTACATCTCTTAAACTTATATGCAAAAACAAATTAAAATCTTTTAATTATACAGTTACGTAAATTTCAAAGTTAATTTTCCCCAAGGGCACACCTCTGAAAATAACAAAGATGATTCATTGTTCCGACCAGTTATAAAATACACCTCAATTCTGAGAAATCAATTTTTAAAGAACAAAAGACGATTCATTGTTTAAGCCGACGAATGTCTATTTTACAACATTTCAAGGTCACACTTCTTATAACAAAGGCGATCCATTGTTCTGGTCGAGTTATAATTTTAAAAAAAATAACAAGGTCCGCCATATTACAATTCAGAGAAATAATTTTCAAGGTCCCCTGTCGATCCTCTCCATATTTTAACCCCGAATGCATCTGGTACATCTTATAAGGATGAATAATTTTACGGTAAACCTAAAGTGCTGTGAAAAAATTAGATATTAGTTAAAGTTATAAGTAGATGTCTGAACTTGCATAAAGGGAAATGTCTCAATTGTGCGGTTTAACACATCGCTCTTGTGCATTTAAAATTCTGAAACTATTAATGTTTTTCAGTACTCATAAGTATAACGGGGTCACGCTACAGAGGTGATTGTAATAGTTGATGTACAGGGATTCAAAACGGCAAAACATGTATTTACACCCAAAGAGCTAGCAAATACTGGAAATCAAGCTGCCCTTTTGTTCAAACCACCATTTCCTTTTCTTAGATGTAGAATTTCAACGACAAGCCATCTGGTTAATCAATAATCATCACTGCATCAAATGGGGATCTGGATATACCTCTAACATCTCTTTCCCATATACTTCGTGAACTAATATCGGTAACAGATGATGTGTACGTTAAAGGGCGAAAAAAGCCGATTACATTCGAAAAATATTGAGACAGTCAGTTATAGAAATTGAAGAGCAACCATCTTTACCCAAAATGAAAACAACTTGTTTTTTCATACAAAACCACCTGTAATGTGCTTTGACGAATGTACACTTTTTTTATAATAACTATTAAGACAATATCAGTAAAGGTTTATAAAATGTTGCTTACAAAAAGGGAAAAGTTTGTTATTTACAATAAAATGCTATTATTTTAAGTGTATTATTTTTAAAGCCCTCTGATGCAAACTATTTCTCAGGTTATAACCCACCTATCCATCTAGGTCAACAAGTCAACTTTTAACATTCCTTGTAGGTAAAATTCTGGGAAACAAAAAAGAGTTCCTATTACTGAATTCTAACAATAGAATCAGTTCGTGGAAACAAGAGGGTTGTTGTCTATTGAATGTTTATCAAGGTTCCTGTATTGGCTAAACGTTATGCTTACAGTATCTGGTTGTTGGAAATTCTCAAGGTCTCCAAACAATTGTCAAGACCATATGTCCTACAGGCCGATCTTACCCGACATCATCGAAATTGGTTGCAGGACCAATTCTAAACGGGTCATTAAACAAGAAGGGGTCTATGCTAAAAAGCGTGGGCCTTTATGGTCCCCAGGATGTTCCCACGACAGATAACCGTTTCCCAAAACAGAGCCGTCACTCAACACAGGTTTCCCCTCCAGAGCAAAATCATAGCTGGGCTGACCAATTCTAAACGAGTCATGGAAACAGAAGAATGATGGGTCTATGCTAATAAGCGTGGGCTCATACTATGGTCCTAACCGCCAGGTTGAGGCAGTTTCCCCAAAGACAGATAACCGTTTCCCAAAACAGGGGTCCTCAACACAGGTTTCCAGACCAAGTAGCTGAAATAAATTGAACTAGGTCTAAACCTAAACATCCCAGTACAATCTGAAAGTAGTTTTATATTATAGAAAAAAGCTGATCCCTTAAATCACCTATTTTGGGGTATTTTTTATGTGTCAAGGTACAGGGGGTTTCTATCAATTTTTCTAATAGTTATAGGTACTGTATCAACAGGCTTATCATCAAGGGTGCTTTAGATAAATTCTGACCCGAGAAAAATGTTGTTTAATTCTGCGCTGCTTTTGAGAAGAAGAATGACTATGTTTGAAAAAGCTGAATAAAAAAGTGGTGGAAACCATGATTGAGGGTTTAAAAGCCCCATTGTGTGCACAGTAGACTCTTGATTAGCAGCAATGACGAAAGTAGTAGTACGTAAGGTAGAAAGTACAGAAAAAGCAGTAAGTGTGGAGGAGCGAAAGAAGAGGTTGGAGAGTTAATAAAACAAGTAAAAAGAAATAAAACTCGGGATTTATATACTGAAAACAAAAATGAAGCTGCGTATTAGCAATGAGTAAAAATAGTTAGTAAACATGAAATTTTGGGAAGGATGAGTTTAAATACAATTTTAAAGAAGAAGAAAAAATTTAAAACGCTGCTGGTTGTTAAGTATCTCACAATTGTATTAGGTTTAAGTAACTGTATCATTAAAAATAAAGACTTTAAGCGTTTTATGTTGTTCCTTTAAGTTTCCATAATGGTTCCTTATTGGCCTGCATATCTGGGTGTGGTTCGATATTCCTTTACGAAATCTCCCATGAAATGGAACCCCTGCCGTACGTTTTTAAATTGGCCTATATACAACGTATAAAAGAAGATTTATTGGAAAAGATCAATGACAGTAAAATGATCCTAAATAAAAATCAATTTACTTTTTAATGCAGATCGTTATTGTTTTTAATCATTAAATGACGTTTATGCATATGTAAAAAATTTTTTTACTATAATGAATAATATAAAGACTTTCCTTTGTATAAAATTGGACTTAAAAGGTAAACAGTAACAGCTTGCAGTATAGAAATGGAGTTAATTTGATGTAATTTTTATATAAAAGGTTAAGAAAATCGATTTATAGTTTTAATGTTGCAGGACAAGGAGACCTGTCTGTTTTTATTTAATTGGTTGTACAACGTTAAAAGAAGATTTATTAAAGATCAATGAGGTAAAATGATCCTTAAAAAAAAGCTTTTTGGTTTTAATGCAGATCGTATTTTTTAGTCATTAAATGGCATTTTTATATAAACTAAAATTTATTAGTAAAGGTTATAATGAATAATACAAAGACTTTCCTTTGTATAAAAATTGAAATTGATTTTTGCAAAAACCTAAAAAAAAAATTAAATTTCAGCCCTATTCCTAAATTGACTATTGGACTTAAAAGGGTAAACAGTGACAGCTTGCAGTATAGAAATGGAGTTAATTTGATGTAATTTTTATAAAAAGGTTAAGAAAATCGATTTATATTTTAATGTTGCAGAATAGGGAACCTGATTGTATATATGAATAGTTTTTATTGTGATTGGCGTTAGAATGGGTTTTCATTGTTTTAAAGGGATACAATAGGCTTGCATTCATACAGGTGATGTACTTGATAGTAATTTTCTGTTAACGTTATCAGAATTATATGTATATAATGTTATGTTTAATGCGAATGTTAATTCATTTACGTGTTGCTCATAAGGAACGAAGAAGCAATTCCGGTTAGAAATGACGAAGAAGAATAAATAACAATATTAGAAAATATATTGTTAACAAAAAGGACATCCATACCAGAATATTGTGATTAACTTTAAAAGTGAGTATTTGCTGCTTTTATCCTCATATTATTAATGTATTTTCTTAATATTTATTTAATATTTTCTTTAACCACACTTAGTAATTAGTTTACTATTAATATTTTGAGAATATTTATTTACTATAATGTATTTTCTTAATATATTCTAGTTACAGTTAAAATCTGCAAAACCCTTGGTATAAGATATAATCTCAATATTTTGAAATATATTTCTGCTTTTTAAATTATTAAAGTATTTTATTAAATCTAGTATTACATGAACACAATGTAATATGTAAATATAAGTGCAAAGCCCTTAAAATTACAATTATCAAAAATTTTACTATGAAAATAGTGAATGTTGTTGTATAATAATCTTTTAACTGAACATTAAAAATTAGACTAACAAAACAAGTCAACAACTCTAGTTACACTGAAAACATGAAATTAACTATATTCTTAAATTATCTATATGTATACGATAAATAATCTTAATAAATATGTTGTTATAATTTTTACTAAAACAACCTCTTTATCTATTACGTTTTCTTTGACCTATATTGATATCACTTACTACAAAAAACATTTATCTTTAGTGAAAAATTAAAATTATTTTAAAATTTTGAAAAATAAAAGTTTTAAAAAGTTGAAATATTATAATTTAATCAAAACATATCATACAGTAATAAGAATAATTATTACCTGATGATTAGTTATTGATATATTAGTAATATTTGAAAAGAATAAACTGAAAGCAACTTATCATTACTAAAATTTTATCTCAAAAAAACTATCAATGAACGCTTTTAAAATAGGTAGAAATTAATAACATATTGAATCATGTCTCAATGATCTTAGGATTACAGTTAATAGGAATTAGATTATAGTAAAGAAATTTTTTACATATGCATAAACGCCATTTAATGATTAAAACAATAACGATCTGCATTAAAAGTAAATTGCTTTTTATTTAGGATCATTTTACTGTCATTGATCTTTTCAATAAATCTTCTTTTATACGTTGTATATAGGCCAATTTAAAGCCCAACGTACGGCAGGGGTTCCATTTCCTTATGGGAGATTTCGTAAAGGTAATATCGAACACCCCAGATATGCAGGCCAATAAGGAACCATTATGGAGAAAGAACAACAATTCAAACGCTTTAAAGTCTTTATTTTTTAATGATACAGTTACTTAAACCTAATACAATTGTGAGATACTTAAAACACATAGCAGCGTTTTAAATTTTCTTCTTCTTTTTAAAATATGTATTTAAACTCATCCTTCCCAAAATTTCATGTTTTACTACACTATTTTACATATTGCTAATACGCAGCTTCATCATTTTGTTTTCATATATAACACTCCAAATCGAGTTTTATTTCTTTTACTTGTTTTATTAATTCTCCAACCTCTTCTTTCGCTCCTCCACACTTACTGCTTTTCTGTACTTTCTACCTTACGTACTACTACTTTCGTCATTGCTGCTAATCAAGAGTCTACTGTGCACACAATGGGGACTTTTAAACCCTAACAATCATGGTTTCCACACTACTTTTATTCAGCTTTTTCAAACATAGTCATTCTTCTTCTCAAAAGCAGCGCAGAATTCATCATTTTCTCGGGGTCAGAATTGCACCCCTTGATGATAAGCCTCGTTGATACAGTACCTATAACTATTAGAAAGATTGATAGAAACTACCCTGTACCTTGACACTACCCCAAAATAGGTGATTTAAGTGGAGCTTTTTCTATAATATAAAACTACTTTCAGATTGTACTGGGATGTTTAGGTTTGACCTAGTTCAATTTAGCCTCAGCTATTGGCTCTGGAGAACCTGTGTTGAGTGACGGCTCCCTGTTTTGGGAAACGGTTATCTGTCTTTGGGAAACTGCCTCAACCTGGCGTTGGACCATAGTATGAGCCCACGCTTATTAGCATAGACCCATCATTCTTCTGTTTCCATGACTCGTTTAGAATTGGTCAGCCTCAGCTATGATTAATTGCTCTGGAGGAAACCTGTGTTGAGTGACAGCTCCCTGTTTTGGGAAACGGTTATCTGTCTTTGGGGAACATCTGGCGGACCATAATATGAGCCCACGCTTTTAGCATAGATTCTTGTTTCCATGACTCGTTTAGAATGGTCCTGCAGTTTCGCTACATTTCGGATGATGTCGGGTAAGATCGGCCTGTAGGACATATGGTCTTGACAATTGTTTGGAGACCTTGAGAATTTCCAACAACCAGATACTGTAAGCATAACGTTTAGCCAATACAGGAACCTTGATAAACATTCAGCATAGACAACAACCCTCTTGTTTCCACGAACTGATTCTATTGTTAGAATTCAGTAATGAACTCTTATTTGCTGTTTCCAGAATTTTACCTACAAGGAATGTTAAAAGTTGACTTGTTGACCTAGATGGATAGGCTGGGTTATAACCTGAGAAATAGTTTGCATCAGAGGGCTTTTACATAAAATAATACACTTAAAATAATAGCATTTTATTGTAAATATTACAAACTTTTCCCCTTTACTTGTAAGCACACATTTATAAACCTTTTACTGATATTGTCTTACATAGTTATTATATAAAAAGTGTACATTCGTCAAGCACAATTACAGGTGGTTTGTGTATGAAGAAACAAGTTGTTTTCATTTTGGGTAAAGATGGTTCTCTTCAATTTCTATAACTGACTGTCTCAATATTTTCGAATGTAATCGGCTTTTCTCGCCCTTTAACGTACACATCATCTGTTACCGATATTAGTTCACGAAGTATATGTGGAAAGAGATGTGTAGAGGTATATCCAGATCCCCATTTGATGCAGTGATGTATTGATTAACCAGATGGCTTGTCGTTGAAATTCTACATCTAAGAGGTGCCAAGGAAATGGTGGTTTGAACACAAAATGGGCAGCTTGATTTCCATTGTATATTGCTAGCTCTTTGGGTGTAAATACATGTTTTGCCGTTTTGAATCCCTGTACATCAACTATTACAATCATCCTCTGTGCGTGACCCCCCGTTACTACTTAAGTACCAAAACATTGCATAGTTTCAGAATTTTTGCACAAGACGCATGTGTTAAACCGCACCCTTTTTTTTCTTCAGACTCTTTTAACTAATATCTAATTGCTTTTCACAGCACTTTAGGTTTAGAAAATTATTCATCCTTATAGATGTACCAGTGCATTCGGGGTTAAAATATGGAAATCGACAGGATTGGGACCTTGAAAATTATTTGAATTGTAATATGGCGTGACCTTGTCTATTTTAGAAATTATAACTCGACCAGAACAATGGATCGCCTTTGTTATAAAAGTGTGACCTTGAAATGTTGGTATAGACATTGAAGCGTCGGCAAACTGAATCGTCTTTTTTTAAAATTGATTTCTGAATTGATGTTTTTATAACTTAAACAATGAATCTTTTGTTATTTTCTCAGAGGTGTGCCCTTAATTTCAATTAACTTTGAAATTTACGTAACTTATAATTAAAAGATTTTAATTTGTGTTTTGCATATAAGTTTAAGAGATGTAGGTTTGTAATGAGTCACGGATAATGTCTCAAAGTAGATCCTGATATGAAGGCTTTAAGGAAAGCCGAATGTATGGCTAAACATTATAATGAAGCGATGACCTATTAGGAAAAGATGATGTCTTTGGACCACATTAAACGAGAATCAGTTGAAGGAAATTGAATGTGAAAAACAAATAATAAATAGATATGATCCAGCAAAGGTATTACAAAATGTTGCCATAATATTATATTTTTAAATCGATCTTTTATCTGTTATATAGATGAATATTGTGGTTAATAAATTATAAGTTTTATAAAAAATATTTTACTTGTTAGATGACCTAATCAGTCTGAACAATGCATCGTCTTGTTCTCAGAATTTCAAAGCTATCTCAACAATGAATCGCCTTTGTTATCAGAGGTGTGGCCTTATAAGCATAGACTTTGAAGCGTTTCTTGATTTCCCAGAATTGAGATGTATTTAGATAACAATCTATTTTTAGAATAACGGAATAATGGATCGTCTTTGTTTCTCATGTGACCTTGAAAATTATAAACATAACTTTGAAGCGTTGGCTAAAATAATGGATCGCCTTTGTTCTTGATTTCTTAGAATCGAAGGGTATTTAGATAACAATTTTTTTTATAACTCGACCAGAAAATGTTTTTCCTTGAAAATTGATAGACTTTGAATTTTCTTGATTTCCTAGAATTGAGGCGGGTGGTGGCTGGATAACAATCTATTTTAGGAATCAGAACGCTTATGTTCTCTCGTTAACCTTGAAACGGTTACTGTGTTGAAACAGCCATCTGTTTTGGAAAACGGACCCTCTGTTTTGGGAAACACCCCTGTTTTGGAAACGTCTAAGACCACTTGAGGGCACTGGGAGGCGTGACATTGCTTATTTGTAATAAGTCTCGAACAATGTCTCAAAGTAGATCCTGATATGAAGACTTTTAAGGAAGCTGAATGTATGGCTAGTATAAATATAATGAACCTATTAGGAAAGATGATTGGTCCCATTAAACGAGAATCAGTTGAAGGAAATTGAATGTGAAAAACAAATAGTAAATAGATATGCTCCAGCAGAGGTATTACAAAAGTGACTATATCCCATAATACTTAAATCTGTATATTGTGAGTCTTATAAAAATATTTTACTTGTTAGATGACCTAATCAGTCTGAACAATGCATCGTCTTTGTTCTCGGAATTTTCCAGAGCCAAAACAATGAATCGTCTTTGTTCTTTACCTTGCAAATTGTAAGCATAGACTTTGAAGAAACATCGCCTTCATTCTTGATTTCCTAGAATTGAGATAACAATTTATTTTTATAACTCGACCAGAAGAATGAATCGCTTTTATTCTTTACCTTGAAAATTGTAAGCATAGACTTTGAAGCGTTGATAATACATCGCCTTCATTCTTGATTTCTAGAATTGAGATAACAATTTATTTTTATAACTCGACCAGAAGAATGAATCGCTTTTTCTTTACCTTGAAAATTGTAAGCATAGACTTTGAACAATGCATCGCCTTCATTCTTGATTTCCTAGAATTGAGATAACAATCTATTTTAACGAACAGAATAGTCTTTGTTCTCTGACCTTGAAAGCATAGACTTTGAACAATGCATCGTCTTTGTTATTGATTTCCTAGAATTGAGATAGCAATCTATTTCTAATTGAACAATGGATAGTCTTTGTTCTTTCATGTGGCCTTGAAAGCATGGGCTTTGAACCGTCGGCTTGAACAATGCATCGTCTTTGTTCTTGATTTCCTAGAATTTCAGAATGACTCAACAATAGATCGTCTTTGTTCTCTGACCTTGAAAGCATAGACTTTAAACAATGGGCCACCTTCTTGATTTCTCAGAATAGGGCATAGAAACATGCCTTGCTTGAGGGCAATGACCTTCAGGACTGACCTTGAAGCGGGGACCTCGAAGAGGCAGGCTTACCAACCACATAACCTTGAAGAGAGTTACACACCTGTGGTCTTGAGCTAGAATAGGGCGTGGCCTTGAAACATGCATAGACTTGCTTGAGGGCAATGACCTTCAGGACAATCAACAGTCTAGTAACTAGTGACCTTGAAGGACTCGTGCAAGCATGACCTTGAAGAGGCATATCAACCACGTGGCCTTAACAGAGTACAAACCAACAACGTGGCTTGACTTAGCAGCTACCCCTTGAAATAGGCAATGTTACTAACCTGTGACCTTGAAACGGGGAACGCGTACGTGCACGGTGAGTTAGGATCGGCATAGCTATACTCGAGGTGACCTTGAAGATGATGACCTTGATAAACCGTGTACTTGGACGTAGGCAATGTGATGACCTTGAGCAGAAAACACTCGTAGAAAAAGTATAGTAGAAAAGTGGGACAGGATCGGCCTAGCTATACTACTGGCGGCTTGTAATATTTATTACTTTTCAAAAATATCCATATATGTATGTTTCATTGACTGAATACGTTATATTTTGCATCTAAACGACGCATTTTATCAAAAAATTGCATAGAACATAATTATCTATATGTCGGTATTGTAGTATATGTGAAATACGCAGCTGTTTCAAAAATATTTGATAAAACGCATATTGCGCATAATAAATCCTCTCTCCTACTGTTAAATTTCTTACAAAACCTCATTACCTCTAGAAAAAACGAAAACAAACTAAAACACGATATGTCAGATATACACGTTTTATTTTTTTTTGAGTTATCGTGGAAACTAACATACGTCCACACACATTTACATATACGTAAGGACGCACGCAGTCACGTATAAACGAGCGCACGCATGCAATTACTCACGCACGAACGCAGGCACTTACGTATGAACGCACGCATGCCCTACCCACCCACTCACACCACAGCTACATCCACGTACGCACTCACGTGTGCACACACGCACGTACGCACCCACGCAGACACACACAAGTACGCGCGCACACGCACGCCGCACACACGACCACAACTTGGTGGACGTGGAAGTATCATTACCATTATTTTATTATTGTTTCTAATGTGGTTGAGTTAGAAGATAAGCTATGACTGTATTTTATATTTGGTAGGTTTTCTACAGTTTTCCTTGAAGTTCGACTTTACAATAAGTTTTGGTAAGGGAAAAGTGCCGTATTAGGCTTATTTTTCTCCTAACCCAGAAACACATAACCACTATCAAAAATGCATGAACTCAAATCCAAATGTGAATTTACGCGGTATTTAGAATGACCACTTTCACATTGCAGACAAAATACAAGAAAATAATAACACGATTAAACTTTCAAAAAATTGGGGTTTAAATTACAGTATTTTGCACACTTTGTATCTTTAAGTTGTTTTTTATTGCAACGTTGTTAAATATATTAGATTTACAGTTATTTGATGGGAGATCTGGTGATGGGGCTGGCCAGGTTATAGGTTCACAACTTCCTATTAATCTAGTAGAATGGATAGTTTATACTCAACATTATCAGTCCATAAGGTTTTGAATTCGTAGCACAATTTTATTTCAATGAAATCGTAATTCAGATTTTCATTTATGACTATCTGGTGTGGTACAACGCAATTCTTTCCAACCTACAAAATGGAAATTAAAAGGAATGAAATAATTTTAATAATAATTTTTTTAAGATAATTATGCAACCTCTTTTATTATAAGTTCATTACGAAAATAGGAGATATTGTAAAAAAAAAACCATAATCTACGCCAAAATGACGTTTAAAACTTCATGTCAGATAGAGTTTAATAGACATCTGTATACTAGCTTAAAAAACTCCAAAGCTGCTCGCTTCTATAAAAATATGGACAATACAGCTTAAACATTTTCAATCATATTTATTTAATTCTTACACTTATTACGCTTTATATTAAAAAAAATTATAAAGAAAAGTTAAGTAAAATTAAATTTTCTTTAAGAAATATGGCTACACATTTTCTTATAGAATTAATTATTATTGAAATATTGAAAAAAATTGAACTATCACTTAAATTCTACCTTAACAATTTTTTGTCGCTAAATTACGTGTCGTATCAAAACATTGCATAGAAAATAATAATAATTAATCTATACAATTAAGGTATATATTAGTATTTTTATATCTTTGAAATATACAGCTGTTTCAAAAATATTCAATAAAAATAAAAAACAGCCCTTAATAATCTCCGACGCTGGGTTCCTTCCAAAATCTAATCAGCTCCAAGAGAAATGAAAATAAGCTTCAATTATTACGGTCGAAAATGGCAGTAGAACGGGGTAACAGATAAAATAAAGGGAGCTCAGTGGTTAGGGGTGGGTATATTATTAACCTTTTTAGATTATCATACGTGAGACACAATAGGGGTTGTCATAAATCGAATGGTCGCCAGGGTGTTTATAAATATCACAATAGGGAATGAAATACCGTATTACAAAGGTTCACAGCCAGTCTAAACAACCAAAAACTTGCTCACCCTTAACGTAATTACAGGTAAATCCGAAGATCACCGCATTGATTCCTGAAAAGCTACAAGATAATATTTGCACGTGCCAGTCAGATAACAAAGACAACCATTTCGAAATAACTACTTTATTAACAAGAAAATGAAAGTACTGATTAAAAAGTTTCTTCTCAAATTGTTACGTTAAAATCGTAAAGTATTGTCATTGACATAAATTAAGTAAATCAACAATTTCCCCAAACAAATAAATTACTCATAAATTTGAAGGTAAACAGATTATCTCATCTTCTAAAGTGTCATCCAAACGTAAAAAATATTGCCTTAGAAAGATATGGGGTCACAGCTGATTTTACACTCTAAAGAAAATACTACCATAATCTGTAGTAGCTTAATTTTAATTATACCAAAAATGAATACTGAAACCGTCGTACATTTAAATTCGATGAATTTCAAGATACGTAATCTTAAATAGCGTACAGGATAAACAAACAATGCACGCACTGTTTAAATAATCTGCAGATGAATATGATTTATAAACTGCTTTAAAATCGGAAGGTTGCTACACCAAAATTTAAACAAAAGCATGTGCATCCGTTCAACAAATACAATAAAAACAAAACACACACTGTATTGAAATTGTCAACAACACAAGAAATAGCTGCATGCAAATGATTACCTTAATTTCTGATCAAGCAGTCTCTCACAATTTCCCCTTACCTTTTCTTATTTATAGCATCGATCTCCGACGTCGCAACCAACCTCGAAGGCTTTTGAATTGTTGAAACACCGTAATGAATTATGAATGTTATTTACATCGGTACACAAACCTTGACTTTTATTTCATTTGGTTACAATAAATTTTATATTTACACTTCGATCTTTGTAAATAAACATTCTCAAAAATGTATTCCTTTCAAAAGTTTGGTGGTTAGAAAATATAGAATAACTGTATTTAAATTATTTTGGTATTCTAAAAATCTTTGAAATGTTAAATTGTTGGCTTATACATTGTAAAGACACGAAAGGGTTTTCTTCAACGCAACAAAACATATTTACCATAAAACTACCTAAGTTCGGATAATTTTTATAAAAAAAATAGGTATACTACTTATTGAAAGGCAACTTAAGTCTTGGAAATGTATTCTATACTAATCGTTACCTATTATAATATCAAATACTTATAACAAAATAAGTAAAGTTGCAAAGGTACAGACAAAAAATAGTGTATTGGGTATCAAGAACAGCAAGGGACGTTTACCGGTCGACGGCCATGTTTGGAGGCTGAGCAATAGCGAATCCTCCAATTTGGCCGGAAACCGGTACAACCCTTAATGTTCGTAATGATCATACTCTTTTTTGCACGATTGTGTTAAATTTACCACAATTGAAATTATTTAATTTCTACTAAATAAACGGAAAGTCAAAAGTAACGAAATGTCCAACTTTTGTTCTTATTGTTGTGAAATACAGGTAGTATTCTATATAATTTTACGTTGGTAAGTAAAAAACGTCGGTAAGTAAAATACTTACCGACGAGTTGGGCCTCGCCACCAGTAAACATATCCTACTGTCTTGGAAACAGATATGGTAATAAACGAAAGAGCTCAATCGTGCAAAAAAATACATTTTGCCGTCCGAAATTAGGTTCAGCAAATCATAAATTCGGACACATATGGTTTATGTATATTTATCAAATAAAATATCATTTCGGACATTTAAAGAGTCAGTAAATTAAGTTCGGACAGCAATGGTCTAAGAAAACTCACATATCAGTTGTCCGACTTTAGATACCCACAAACCAAAGTTTGGATGTGTGGACTACAAGTGAATAGATTCTTTGTAAAAAAAGTCTTTATTTCGGAAACCTACTTGAATAATCTCACGGCTCGTAAACGAAACTAAAACATGTTTATTGACAAAACTAATTATGTAACGACTAAAACACTACAAAGGTATCAATAATTACAAAATAATGTTCTTAAATTTACGTTTTCCCCTGGTTACTATTGGACTTTCCAGACAGCAACAGATCTTCCACTTCAGGAAACATAAAACCCCCATCTTTTTCTTTAGACAGCTGACATCAAATTTGAAATTATTATTGTCTATGTTAAGAATTTTTGCAACATATTTATTTTCGGTCACTGTTTTCATTCTCTGATTGTACACAAATTTGCAAATTAGAAAGCTTCCCTGGGTTAAGTTACATAATGAATCTTTCAAGATTGATGCAGTTTTCCTATTTATATTCCTTAATGGCAACTTATCTTCCGAAACAGGAGTGCCGTCTTCCAAATCGTCGCCTTCACTGAAATCTGATTCTATGTCAAGAATGCCTTCTTCCGAATCGCCCTCTGTCATTTCATTTTCTTCACTGAATTCTGCCTCTACATTCTCTTTAGTAGTTTCATCAGCTCTCGCCTCAGGCTTTTCAAGGACATCTGCAGTGAGTGCTTTGCCAGGTTCTGCATAGACTTTCTTTCTGCGTTCCTGCTTCATTTCAGTGTCAACATTTCTTTATTTTTCAAGTATTCACTGTTTGGTGTAAAATTTCATACGGTAGTCTTTTCAATATTTGACTTTTATCGAGTGGTACAATGCCAGAGAATCGGAAGCCTGCGATAATATTATTTACCTCTGTCTCCTTTAATCTTTTTAAAGTCTGGTCTAATAACATGGGGAAATAATTTTTGGGAACACTTTCTCTATAGCTTTTTCCACTCTAGTAAAGTTTTTCTCCAAGCTACCTTAAGTGGTCGAAAATATACGACATGGCATTTTCTTACTACCTCCATGGAATGATGACTACCCAAGTCATCTCCATATAATTTGCTTACCGGGTTCTCACTGATCTACTGCTCTTCAAGGAATCCATAATGCCTGACGACGACCTGTTCATTTCCGGGATGATTGGTATTATTAGTCTCATTATAATTAATAATGTTACCAGGTGGTATAGAGGTTAAGGTTTGTGCTAACTGTTCGAAGTAATTTTCGATAACACTTTTTGAAACAGCGGATCTTTGACGCTTAATATTTTCACTCAGTCTAGTTGTTAAAATATTGTTATGGCGTGTCAGAAATTTTTCTGCTCATTGCATGCCAGGAGTATTATTCTTAAAATGCTTCTCAGTGCGACCCTCTCTATCCAAGTAGTCTTTCACAATTTGTTTAATATCAAAACTTGGATATCCCCAACTTGCTGATGTAAGGATTCCCTGGACAAGATTACTCTCTTGCTCTCGTGATACTGCAGTTGGGCCCATGCTTGTGAATGTGCACCTTTATATTTATCGAAAAGAGTCGATTTTTGGAGTGAGTAATTATCTGCGGCTCGAATTGATAACTTATTATCGCCTATTTCTTTCAGAGCCCTCTCTAGATTTTCAGGTAAGTGTTTGACATATTTGCCACGAATTGTTCCGCTACTAGAACGTTTTGTGATTTTCTCTTTAAGCGCCATCTGAAATTAATGAATACCAATCATAATTTGCACCAAAATCACTAAATAATAACTTCAGATAGTTGTCTTAAATTCGAACAGTTGTCCGAAATTAAGACATAAAATACCCTTGAATTATCTAAGCCCTGTATCATGCTTCAAACTGAAAATTGTTACGTCTAATTATCACAGTTAAGTTCCAAACAGAAAACTCGATTAGCTTATTACATAAAACGATAATTATTCTCAGTAGTTATTTGTACTTATCGAATAGTTTATACGGCAAGAAAATATCGACCACCTGTTGTACAAGTTCAGCCATTTCTAATAGATTATGAAGAGAGCTTGTTGCAGCCAAAGCAGGAATTTACTTTCACCACTGTTGCAATTAATATTTAGCATTAATTTTTGGTTTACCTATTAGTAGGTAGACGGCAGGGGGAACTTGTGATTGAAATTTAAATTAGACCGAAATTAGGACGACATCCGAAGTTAGGCAGCTTAAGGTAACTTAACTTCTTCAGAAAGAATGAGCCTTTCTTTGTTATTGTTTGTGGTTATCTTGTAAACAGCGATCAGTGAAACATATTTATTTATATTATGAATAGTCCCTGTAAATGATATCTGCTAGTCAGGGTAATTTACAGCAAATACATCGATTTTACGTATCTTACGTTGTTATTTTGGGATCAGTTCATATCTGTATTCTTTCTTCTCTTGAATACATTGGATAAGTGGAAATATACTTAATATACGTAATGTAACGGGTGCCTTAGAAAATTTCAAATTGCGCGCGAAGTTATTATTTTTTTTATGATTCTGGACCTGAATAGGCTAAATTTGGCCTATCGTGCTAAAGCACTCAGGAACACTTAGGAGGATGGATAGAGGGATAATGAATTGCCAATAGATGCCTATGAACAGCTTCCTTAAATTTTCTCATGTCATAAGTAAGAGGAAAACAGGAACTAGGGAGATCATTCTTGAGTTTAGAAGCCGTGTAGAAAAATGTGGATTGCGCCCGTTTGGTACGACAAGTGGAGATTTGTTTTACATACTGATGATGTGAATGAGCGAACCGAGTGTTTCTCGCAAAGATAAGCAGAGATGGTATCAAAGAATATAATTCAGCAGCACAATAGCCGTTGTAATAACGATAATACAAAGAAAGAACTGAAACCATCCTTCTATACTCAAGGGACTGTATGCGAGAAGTTAAGGACAGGTCATTTATAAGCCTTATCGCTCTCTTTTGAATACGATCAACGATATCGAGAGCGTATTGGAAGCACTAACCCAGAGGTGAGAATTATATTCCAGATGAGGCCGAATTTTGGCCTTATACAGCAGAAGGAGTCGTCGAGAGGTAAAGTACTGCTTAGATCTGTATAAAAAGCCTATTTTATGAGCAGCTGTTTTGGTAGCTGACAGAAGATGGTCAACCCATGAGAGATTTGAAGATACAGTCATACCCAACAGAGTAATACAGTCTGAAAACTTAAGAACTAAGCCATTCATACTTACAACAGGAAATGATCGATTTTTTTTGGCGGACACAAGGCAACACTGGGTTTTGTTAGCATTAAATTTAACCAGATTATTGCTTCCCAATTCTAGAATACGTTGAATGTCTTTGTTGATCGAATTTGCCATTTCAGCTTTAAATTCTTGATTTGACATAGAAGGTGGATTATTACTATGAGTAGATTGAGATGAACTACAGTGAAGAGTGCTATCGTCAGCGAAGAAATGGATCGGGTTAGTTGTTGAAGAAATAAGGGCATTTATGTACAGCAGAAAAAGTGTAGGCGCTATAACGGATCCCTGTGGCACGCCCGCGTTAGTGCTAACTTCTTTTCAAAAAAAGTCATCAACTACGACACGTATTCGTCTTTTATCAAGGAAACTAGAAACCCAGTTGATGAGCGTATCATTTAACCCAAACGAGGCGAGTTTGGCAAGTAAACACTTTTGCCAAACTTGGTCAAATGCCTTTGAGATATCTAAAGCGACTACAACTGTTTCACCGGACTGCTCTACTGTATTGTTCCAAACTTGGGTCACATATGAAAGAAGATCGCCTAAACCCATATTGGTGGTTACTATGGAGTTTTTTAGTTTCAAGGAACGTAAGCAGTTGCTGATTGAAGGCTTTTTCCATGATTTTAGACAAAATGGCAATTGGTCGGTAGTTTGAGGCATCGGTCTTATCGCCTTTTTTGGGAATATGTTGAATATTTGCTAACTTCCATGATGAAGGGAATTCCGCAGAAGACATAGAGATCGTATAGAGCTTAGATAGGACTGGTACTAGTTCGGGGGAACATTTATTTGAGACAATAGCTGAGATACCGTCTGGGCCAGTCGCCTTGTTGAGATCAAGCCTACTGATGATAGATTTCAAGAGCTTGTACCGAAAATGAATCAGTTTCATAGCGTACGAAGAAGAGTTGACTAGGGGCACATCTTTTCCAGAATCATTGAGACACGAGTTTGATGCAAACAAATCCACAAAAACATTGGCTTTGTCTACAGAATCAGCAACTACCGATCCGTCAACACATGTCAGGGGGGGAAATGAAGATGTTCCAAAGCTTTTATTACTGGTTTTAGCTAAAGACCAAAATTTACGGCGGCCTAAAGGAGATGTAGCTAGTTCATTGCATTTTCGTTGTTCGAACAACTTTTTAATTTTAGTGATGTCACTTTTGCAGATATTTCTAGCACCAACATATTCTACATGACTGTCGACCGATTTATTAGATTTCTATTTAATGTAATATTTATTTTTAAAAGATATTGCATCAGCACAAGCCTTATTGAACCAGGGTTGGGAACGTGAATGACCTATACGGTACTGTTTTTTGGGAATATATAACTCCATTCCCATGAGCATGACTTCAGATACTGAAAGAGCGATGTCCGAAGAAGAGGACGACTTAAAACAATATTCACGCCATGAAAAGGTTGCAAAGAAATCCCGTAAATCACTCCATCGAGCTGACTTAAAACACCACAAGGTTCTATCGGTTTTGCGAACAACAGTGGAATTAGGTACAGCAGAAATGATTTTTATTAGACAATGGTCGGAAAGACCTAAAGGCGAAAGAACGGAAGTTTTATAAACAAGAGGGTTTGATGTAAGGAAGAGATCTAGAAGATGTGGAGTAGGGTTAGGGTTATCAGGGATTCTTGTGGATTCAGAAATCATTTGTGTGAGATCACATGAAATAACAAATGTTTCTGCACTATGACCAGCAGGATTTGTAATAGATGAAAACTGAAGCCAATTAGAGTTGTTATACGATATTAATTAGTTATTTTGTTTTTCTAGATAAAGAAATGGTTATTAGTTATCTGTATTTGAATGTGTTTAAATATTAAGATGAAAATATTGAATTTGCTTCACTACGTTATTTACATATTTAATTGTAAAGTATTGAAATAAACGAGGCGATTGCGGAAACGTAAATGTTTTGTAGAGGGAGAGATGCTGTCATAATGATGTGCCTTAAGTAAGGGATTAGAGTTGGTTGAAAATCACCGAAAATCGCCGAGGCACAAATTAAAGTTAATAGTCAAGTTACCCTAAAATTAGAAGTAAAGTAAGATAACATTTAGTGTATAATAGGGAAGAAGCGAAATTATCTTCCTTATTGAAATAATAAGAGGCTAAGTAAACACAGTGCAAATAGTGTTAAGTTGGTGACAATAAAAAAAATCGCGTTAAAGGTTAAGCAACAATTAAAAATTACGTTTTCTGTGCTTTAAATATTGAACGATTAAATCTAAAATAAGACAATCGATCCAGTGTAATAGATCGATATATAAAGCAAAGTAACTGGAAAGTATTGACAATTAAAAGCACAGCCGTTGGTAGTTCGCTTGCAGTTCATCGTGCAAGTTATTTGTCGTTAAAATTGAACAATTAAAGTAATAATTGACTATTATAAATATATCAAGCAATTATTTACAAAAATCATAAAAGTGTTAATCCATAAAGAGGTGTAAACAGGATATCGTGGGAACAAAAGAGGCAAGGCGCCAATTGCATTATCGGCTTGACCACATTGCAGTTACGTCATCGGCTTTTACCACTAAATAGGTTCGATTTCTAATAGTGTAAATAAAGAAATGTTTATGTGTTTTATTTTCTATAAACTTCAATTTGAATATCAAAATTGAACGGAAAACATTCCATCCAATTTTGATAAAGGTTTTTTGTTGCACGTTAGTATTAAGAATATTACTTAGAATTTAAGGTTTGAATGTTAAATGTTGTAAACAAAACATTCTTGCACTGCGAATTTCAGTAATTAAATAATGTATAACGTTTGATTGATTGTTATTATTAATATTAAAAGATTATATAAATATTGAATATTTAAATGCGGAAGGAAGTAAATTCAATAGAAATCGAAAATAATAAGGTAATCTAATTGAGTATACATTTTGGTAATTAATAAAAGTGTGCTGGCTGGCGCACCTAAATAAGACAAGGATTTGCAAACGTAAATATTACAGTTCATTTATTCAAACTGAAATTAAATAGCAAGCGAATTAAAACTAACTGGTAGATGATATCTTTATAAATTAAACTCATTCAGTGTAAATAAAAGTCTCACAAAAACAATAGAACATTTTTATTTAATAATTTTGACATTATAAAAAATAGTAAAAGAACCCTAATATTGTACTTTGTAGTGGGGTGTAAACAACACGAGTAATAACCAAAGGTATTACGCCCGTTGCAGTAAACAAGAGATTATTAGTAATTATAAAATTCTTGTCTAATTCTTTATTACTCAGAGCCGATGACAAAAGGATGTGCATATTTGGTTGCATAAATTTAGGGTTTCCTGTAATGGTCCTTCTCATTTAACACTGAACTGTGTTGGAAGGTAAAAATCAATTTTCTGGCTTATACCAGCAAAAAAAAAAATAAATAAAATAAAAATGTGTCAATAACATTAATGTAAATAGAATCAAACTTAATTAAAGGAGTACAACATTGAAAGTTTAAAAGTTCGAACCTTCAGAGTTAAGAATTAAAATTTTAATTAAAACCACCTGTGTTTTCTTGAGGCAAATTTAAACTTGTATTTGGGATGAAGTCTGTGTTTCATATTCCTCTGTATCTAAATATTCGCAGAGAATTTGAATAAGAACATTAATTCTGGGATGCTGATTAATTGTTGCTGACTAGGTTAGGTACGAATTCGTACAGACGAGAGAATGTTTGAGGTATAAAATTTATATACGTCCTTAAAGTGTGATGACAAATTAAGTGGAACATAAAATAAAGAGACGAGCATCTTTTAATTGCTTGGAATGCAATTCTTTTCTAATGCTCTTTAATCAAATTATTTGATGAAAATGTTGTTAGTTAAATAGTTAACGTTAGAAAACCAAGCTCCATATTATTTACAATTATCTTTTAAACGACTACTTTATTACGTAAAGCCTAAAAAAATTCTCAGGAGTGCAATTAGATTTTCTAATGGAACAGCAGCAACCAAACAAACAATTTTTCATTAACGCTCCACTAACCTAAAAAACAGGATACAAGGGCACTAAAATTCTTTTTCAGATGACGGGACAATTTAATTTTGGCAAAGTCGAATAAGCGAAAACTGACAATTTATGTCATTTAGTCTGCAACAAAAACAAAATGACTGTTTTTTTTCTTAGTCTTAAGTACTAAAGTAATGTACCGGTTGGCCCTCATCTGCAATAAAACTATTTCCATAAACAAAAGGACACGTAATTTAATTAAGATTCTGACAATTACGAAAAAACTGAATTTGGCGAAACTTTAATTTGTGTTACTATTTGATACAGTTATACAACACACAGGGATTCAATTGGGCATAAAATAATGTAAACATCTTGAGAAAACTGATTAATCCAGTGTAATTAGGTTTATGCCTCGGAACTTATGGATTTTAATTGTTGAATTTCTAATGCCATAAACTAAAAAGTTTACCTATTATAACTTTCCGCTAAACATTTTTTAAGGATACTCCCTGACGTTACTTCTATAGTATAGTTGAAATTATGAGAGAATATCTATATGGGATTATAGTTATATAACAAAGATGGTAAGAGATTTGTTGTGTATAACCCCGCGGGTGTAAAACTTACACTGTACGTTAAAACGTAGGTTCAATTTAAGTACCATAATGTGTTAGAAAGAAGATGCAAATGTGCATCGGCGTGTCTTTACAGAAATGCCAAATATTGACTTAAAATCATTTACACAGCGGTACTTCAAATTTTTTTTTACTTACATCGTTTTTAAAATGTTACAAACTTAACTAACTTAAATTGAACAATTCTCATTTATTTAAAATATGCATAAGTAAATTCATTATGACGACATTACAATAATAATAATGTTTGAAATGTTTATTTTCTCAAAATTATACATAATTTTTGGTCCAACCAAGTTATATATTAACTTAACGGTTGGTTCCGTTATTATACAGGTAAGTTATTTACATCTCTACATTATCATATTTCATGTTTAAAGTTGTACATATATTATTAGTCTAACTACATGTTTTACACTGAAATGTAATCATTATTATAATACTTGTGATACTTGTGTTGTGTGTTTGTGTTTTGTATTTATTATTATTACTTGTTTATAATATGTATCAGGTTGTAGCGCTTAACCAATCTCTAATTTTCTGTTTATAGGTAGATAGTAGGTGATCATTCACTATTTCCATAGGTATTGAGTTATATAGCATTGGAACCAAGGGCGTAGCCAGGATTTATAACAGGGGGGGGGGAGCAAACCATGGTCCATGGTCGTTCAAAATGTAAAATTTTAGGATAAAAAGAAAAGGCAAATGAAAACAAAACTTTGAGATTTTAATTATACTTAAATTAAACTAATAACATTTTTCTTGGGTTTAAACTAAATTTATCCAAAACTTTCTTCACTATGCAGTCTTGATTTTCCTTCAAAAATTTTCGATGCACACTCATCAAACACAACCCAGTGAGTCTGTCATCACCCATTGTACTCCTGTGCCAGGTTTTTACCCTTCGCAGGGTACTGAACGATCTTTCCACGGTAGCAGTAGTAGATGGGAAAGCACTTAATATTAGCAGTGCGTGCCTTGTTGCAGGGAAAAAAACATTAGCTCCAAAAGTGCAGCCACTTCAATGTCCTTTAATTTATCTTCTGCTAAATTCTTTTTCTTCCACATATTATACCACAAATCTAATTCTGCAGAGACATCACCCAACTTATAAAATTCCATGAAAGATTCTGCATTATTTTTGAAATCTTTTGAAGCCATTTTGAGCATGCTTGAAAGATGAAGATAAGTTAAAGCAAAAGCAGGTGTATTTCCGTTGGAGAATCTAGCATCCCAAGACGAAGTTAAAGAATCAAGATAGGGGATGATTATTGACCGGTTCCAGTATTCAACTGCAGACTCAGATGGTGGATTACTTCTGTGTACTTGCTTTTGGGTGACTTGCGGTACTGACAACTCAATCCCTACTTTCTCTGTGATATCAAGTGATTTTTTAAATAATTCATGATAAACATTTTCGACATCTTGTCGATTTTCTTTGATTACATCTAGAACATCATCAATATGTTTTTTCACCATAACCAAATCCATACTTTTACCTTGTAAAACGTTTAGAACGGGTTCCAAAATTGCAGAGTATCTTGCAATTATGTTTAAGCCTAAGATGAATATTGGTTTAGTAACTGCACAGAGCAATTGGTAGGCAGATTTTCTTGTTGCATAGTTTCCTTCGACAGATAGATGTTCTAGTGCTTTAACAATGTCAGTGAAGCTTTCTGAAAATTTTTTATGCTCTTATATTTTTCCGACCATCTGGTCTCGCAGAGCCTTGAAAGATTTGGAACCGATTTCCTACGGGCTGGCGATTCACGAAAGAAGGTTATTGTGTCTTTAACCGTTGCAATTGTGTTTCTTATTTCTGGTAGCTTGCTAGAATCATTGACCACAAGATTTAGTCTGTGGCTGGAGCAAATGAAAAATAAAGATTTAGCGTACTTTTTTTTAAGAATGGCCTGTACACCACCTTCTTTGCCGGCCATCGTAGAACACCCGTCAAATCCGAATCCCACACAATTATCGGCGGAAAAATTATTATCTTCTAAAAAACTTTGAATTGCGCTAGCGATTGTAGAAGTATCTTGACATTTTAACTCAATGTAGCCTACAAATTCCTCCCTGATTATTTTTTGGCTTTCATCATAGAACCTTAATCCAATAGAAAGCTGCTCTTTTTCAACGATATCTGCTGTTTCATCAGCCATTACAGCATAAGCTTTTGCCCGTTTACAGTCTTCGATTATTTTTTCTTTGATAACTTCACCGCATAATTGTATGATCTCATTTTTAATTGTTGGTGAGGTATAGACTGCGTTTTTTTGACATTTATCCAAGTGGCTCTTTAGCTTCTCATCACCAGAGTCAATCCCCAAATTTAAAAGGTCAAAGAAAACTCCCTCATTTCCTTGTTTTCCTCTAAGCGGCAAATCATGAATTCCACAAAATATTATGTATGAAATAATTGCTGACAATATTTGTTTATTTTCTTCAATCGTCTTATGGTGCCCTATTTGCAACTGGATATCAACAGGAGCATTTTCAAGAAATGCTTTTGCAGCAGCCGTTGAAGATTTGTGGTAATGGCTGCCAACGTGCTTTCTACAATCTTCATGTATATCCTTAAACTTCACGTAAGGCCTTACAATAAGTGACCCCAAAACTCCTTTAACTGTAGCAATTCTTGGCGGAAATAAAACACAATACAAACATAGAGCACCTTTCAAACGACTTGAGTACACCAGCCATGGAGAATATTGATCTAACCAGCGATGGTTAAATTTTCTTTTCCAGTGAATGGCATCAGAAGCAAAATCGTAATTGGATGATGGAACCCAAGGGTTTGTCAACAATTCCTTCTTTTTTTTCAGAAGGCAAGTTATTGGCATAACTAACATAACGACCAATGTCATTTTCATGGTAGCCATCGCGTTCTTCAGTTTGTTTAGAGGTCCCAGTTCCAGAGGCAGCTTCATGTAGATTTGAAGAACTACTTGAGCCTCCTTCAAAAATAGATTCCGATTTTGATGTTTCGACCATTTTATTTTCATCTTCATCACAATCATTGCTTCCACTTCCACTACTGTCATCATGAACTTTTTTCCGTTTTAGAGATTTTTGACCGAAAAATAATAACCTAATATCATTCTTGTTCTTAGTACCTAGTGTAAAAATTAGTATAAAACAAAACTACCATGTAATGATAGCTTATAATGTGGATATACTATATCCGATGTTAATATTTTTTCTCTAGATTAAAAACACAAAATGAAATTAATAGCACGTATAAAGTGCTGTTTGATCTTTAATATGTGAAAATTTCAAGTTTTTATATTTAGTCCCATTTGAGATATCAGCTGTCAAAATCGGTGCATTATTGTAATTTTTGTTATAATTAGAAGGCAAAAAAGTCGGCATCATAATAATGAAAAATATATAAAATTATATTAATAATGCACAGAATCTTTTGTCAAAGCTAATAAAAATTGTTTCACAAAGAGTAAAGAGCAATTGGCAATTTTGTAAAGGGCTGCAATTGAATTTTTTTCCAAACGTTGCGATACAAATAATTTTGAAAAAAAATTAACATCGGATATAACATATCTACATTATAAGCTATCATTACATGGTAGTTTTGTTTTATTTAGTGCTGGTCGAGCAACCAATTTTCAAATTTTTGGACCATTTCTAATGGAATGACTAAAGTTTTAATTAAAAATTTAATTTTCTACTGAAATTATTTAACTTACCTTTTTGTAACCAATTTCTTATATCCATATTGTCTTTTCTGTGATTTCTGTCTCTTTATTCTGTGGTAAAACTATTGTTAGGGATTTTCCCTGTTGTTTCTCAGGCAATAATTTAACACTGATAACTATTCACACCAACTTTATTTAAAACCAATAAAGTTAACAAAACAACACAAATATTCACTTTCTCAACACTTTTTAACTATTCCGCTTTTAAATCTCGCGCCTCGCTTTCTATTCGCCGTATGCAACTTCGTATCCTGCACTATGTACTGTACTGTACTGTCTGTCTTCGCACCGGATAGGCAATTTTATATACCCTTTATGAGCCTAGAAATTGCCAGAACATTCGCATCGCCGGTTCCCGTATATTCCTCACTTGTATCTCGATTTTCTCGAAGAAAACCAGTGGCGTTTCGTTACACTATTAAATAGGACACTATCGCTAGACAAGAGCACTTACACACCAACTCAATAGTTGTTGCAAAAAATATTGTCCTATGTTAGGATTTGGAGCAAGTTGTGTTTTAACCACTTGATAGTTTTGCACGAACTGCACTCGGGCGTGACATTTTTCCGTACACTGACGATCCCGAGTATCGTTCAGGCAACTTTTGTTTTAACTTATTTTAACTTGTTGGTGCAGCTCTTACGTACGTTATAAGAGTAATTATTTCGGATTCTGATGCAGGATTGTGTATTGAATGTTTCAAAATATTTCATACTAAAACTACTTATTGAGTAAATTTATTTTAATTAATTAATAGGATTAAAAAATGTAGTTAAATGAAAACAAAAAAAGTGACAATTTTTTTACCATTTTTCTCAAAAATGTCCGACTGTTAAGTGGTTGAATCGAACACTAAAAATTGACGTATCCTGAGAGTAAATCGAACACTCGTTTTTATCCAATTCTGGTGTGGGACAATTCTGGTGTGCACCAATGCATTAAATGCATAGATCGAAAACGCTATTAATATATATTTAGCACTATGTCAGTTTTTCAAACAGCTTTGTTTTTTGCTGATGAAATATATTTTAGTGACAAAGGACACGCGAATAATTTTATTTATTAGAGCTTATTAATTAATTTTAAAATGTTCATAAAAGCAACCAAACGACCACAACAACAAACAAAATATATAAAACAGATAACAAAAAAAATATGCAGAACAGATAAATATGTATATTTTAGATTTAATTTTTTGTTTATTAAAATTAGAAATTATTTAATTTATTTTTGCTCTTCCAGTGGGGGGCAGTTGCCTCCCTGCCCTTCGCTGGCTACGCCCATGATTGGAACCATACATTCTAATGTTCTTTTCCCGTACTTATTAAAATAAAATGGCACAGCGTATGTTGTCCTTGTGGTCTGGTAATTATGGTCTAGTGGTATTTTGTATTCGTCGTTTTCATGATGTGTAAGTATGTTTAGATATTTATAGTATCCACTAGGATTTTTTTTTATTATAGTTTGTCGATCTAAATTGCTAATGCCTGGAATCATCTTAAGTAATCGATGCTGTAAAGACGTCAACTTGTTCATGTGTACAGCGTCTGTGCAACCCCATAATAATAATAATAATATTAATAATAATAATATTTATTGTGCAGCATGAGTACATAAGTACACTTACACTCATCCGGGTAAAACAAACTTATTCAAACATATTGCAATACATATAATAAGTTAAAAAAAAAACAAACAATAAAATTACGAACGAACTAACATTCAATTGGCTTAGAATTGATGGAAAACTCATCAAATGAATAAAATGCATTGTTTACGAGAAAATTCTTGATTTTACTTTTAAATGCCGCCAACGGTAATTCTCTTATACCAAGTGGTAATAAATTAAAAAATGCTTGAAACTGATACCACACATTATTCTGAGATTTCTTCAGCCTGCAATATTTAACTCTCAGATTATCTTTGTGCCTTGTATTATGCTGATGGATATCAGACAGCGTATCTTATAATGGCTTCTATTATAGCTTTGTAAACCATTATCATGGTTTTCCTGTTTGCGTATCTACTTAATAAATAATAACAACCATATAAGCGCTTTATTTTTAGGTGAACATTTTCTATGTGTTTGCTGTAGTTGAGTCGGGAATCGATCGTCAGTCCAAGGTAAGTAAAGGTGTGTACATTCTCTATTTCTTCACACATACAGTTGCCGTTTTTCTTGTGTACAGGGCCGTTGCTGTTGTGCATGATAATTTTAATTCTTTGAGTGTTATCCATATGGGACGTAGAGAATAACATTGTTTTAGTTTTCTCCGGATTAATGAATAGACTATGTTTATGCAGCCATTTACGCACGTTATTAAATTGTGTCTGTATTACTTCCTCACATATAGTTAAATCACGGTGTGAGTAGAGCAATATACCATCATCAGCATACATGTAAATTTCAGCTCGTTCAGTCTGGCTAAATATTTCATTGATATAAATTAATAACACTACAGGACCCAAATTACTACCCTGCGGCACTCCATAATTAATATTTGTTACGTCGCTGTGAGTGTTGTCGACTGTTACTACGTAATTTCTGTTTCTTAAATAGCTTATAAACCATTGTAGCAGCTTATGAGTGATTCCTATTTTCTTAAGGCTGTCGATTAGTATTCTGTGATCCACCGTGTCAAACTTTCGAGGTCAATGAAAATTGAGTAGTATATTTGTTTTGATTTAGTTGCTGATTTATATAGTTTGTGACTCTTACTAGTGCTTGTTCCGTACTTTTGTTTTGTTGGACACCGTATTGATTAATATTAATCAAATTATTGTCTTTTAGATAACTATTTAAATGTTTAACAACATAAATTTCAGAATTTGCTCTATTACTGGCAATATGCTGATAGGTCTATAATTCGAAAATTCTTTGGGATTATTCTTCTTGAATATTGGTCGTATTATTGATGTTTTAAGCTATCCGGGAAAATACCTTGTTTTAGTGATGTGTTTATCAACTTTTCATTAGTCGCTTGAATATTACAGCATTCTTCTTGATATCTATTATCCGAATGTTATCGATTCCTGCAGATTTATTAATTTTAGCTTTAGTATGATATTTTCTATTTTCTCATCATTTGCTGGTAGAATGTAGAGGTTGCAGATACTGGTTTCGTTTGTTCTTCAGATACCATTGAATTTTCATTTTTTGGTACTAGTTCTACTATTTGTTTGTGAAATATTTCGGCAAAGTTGAAGACAATTTCTTCTTTGTTATACGTTGGAGTCATACTGCTTATTATTTTTTCGTCTACATTTTTGCTTTTCTTTTTCGTCAGGATATAATTAATCTCGTTCCACATTGCCTTAGAATTGTTAGCCTTATCGGTAAATCTTTGTTGGAAATATTGGTTCTTAGCCCATTTGATTTCATTATTTAGTTTATTTCGAAACTGTTTCTAGTTATTATGATAATTGGTGTTATTAGGGTTTGATTTCCACTTCTTAAACATTTTGTCTCTTTCTTTTATTTTACGATAAAGTATGTCAGTAATCCATACTTTTCCATCACTTCTGTTGCGCTGATCTTTCCTAGTTACTATTTTGTTGTGGTCGTGTATTCTATTAAAAGTTTTTATAATGTTCTTAGCAAATTTGTTGACATTTTTATCTTCTAGCTTGTCCCAGTTTATATGATTAATATTTTGTTTTACCTTTTTTTCATTATACTTCTTTTTAATGTTGCTAGTTGTACAGCTTTACATATTAATTGTGTTTCCTGCAGTGTTGAGGCAAATAGGATAGTGGTCAGATATTTTGTGTTGTATTACGGCTGATTTTATTGTTTTGTATTTGGTACGTATAAATATGTGATCAATGAGTGATTGCTTTAATTGTTCTCCCCTTATTTCTTCTCGCGTTGTATCCATAATTGCACTAATGAATCCGTTTCCGCACAGTAAATTTTCGTACTCAGCTGTTAGTGATTTTTCATTATCAAATAAATTAATGTTTATATCTCCTATTAATATAACATTGTCTTGTCTACCATTGTTACTTAATATCGTTTCAAGCTTTGATATGAAATTGTTAACACTCTTCTCTGGTGGTCTATATATAAGAATGATTTCAAATTGGATGTTGCTTATAAATATTTGGTTATATATACATTCACATTCCTGTGTATTCACATTATGTATTTTATTTTATTTTTTTTGTTAGTATGCTCATGCTTTTGGTTAATATGCTTTTATCTTATGCTTATATGCTTATTCGTAGACTGTTCAGGATTCCTCCTCTTCAGTCCTGGTCATTCTTTTATTGTTGGTATTGAGATGTTTTTTGTAATTGTGTGGTTTACAATCATGAGTTTATTATTTTTGGTTTTCTACTTTCACCCTGACCGAACGATTGGTCAGGTACGAAAGCAGGAGTTTGGAGAAGGGGTCGGGAATGTTAATGTTTCGGATTTTTTGTAGGAGACCGGCGTGTCAAATTCTTGCTTAATATCCAAGAACACAGCCAGATTGCATTGCTTATGGTTCAATGCTCTGGTGGTCTCGGTAAGCAGCTTCAACAAGGGATCGTGACACGTCCGGTTTGGGCGGAAGCCGAATTGTCTGTTGGGAAGGAGGTCGTTATACTCTAGGTGTTCCCTGAGCCGCCTGGCTAGAATTTGCTCAAGCATTTTCCGAGGCAACTCAGGAGGATATGGGTCTGTAGAAATTAGGTGAGGTTAGGTCTGCGGAGGTTTTGGTATCATGACGGTGGAGGCCATTTCCAATCCGTCGGGAAGTAAGAGATTGTATATGTTTGAGAGTAGTTGGAGGTATGGGCTGGGTAGGTGTCGGAGGATTATTCTATTGAGGACGTCGCGGCATGGGGCTGAGTTTTTTCCTTTTTTAAAATAGGCATTGACCTGGTCGGGCGTAATTGGGGAATAGAAAGGATTCTCGTTGTCGAGTGGGGGTTCGGGAAGGTTAAGGTTTCGGAATTTCTCGAGGCGGTTCTCGAGGAATTCCTTGAAAACAGGATCGAATTGGGGATCGTTGGGGGATTTGAATATGGATTGGAGGTGGTGGGATTTGGGGTTAACTTTTCTTCTGGTCAGTCTGTCAAACTGTTGCCAGAAGTGTTTACCGTCTCGATAATCTAACTGGAAAGTGGCTTTAGCCCAGGAGTCTCCTGTGTGTTTATTGGCTTCTCGCCTGATTAAGGCGTTAAGGCGATTGTATTCCGTCTTGAGAGCCGGATCCCTGGATCTCAAGAATTGACGATAAATTCGTCTCTTCTCTTTGATCCTGTTCACTATGTGTCGTGGGAGCGGTTTTTTGGAAATGTCGATGTTTTTAAGGGCGACTGAGGTGTCGACCGCTTCCGTAATTACGGAAGTTAGGTCGCTAATGGCTCTCTCGAGATCTTGGGTAGTTTGAAGATCGAGTGTAGGAAGGTTGTTGGAGATGTGTTCGGCGAACACATTCCAGTCTGCATTCGAAAAATCTTTAATGATTGCGGTTTGAGGGGGTGTTGGGGGAGCTGGACAAAATGAAGTTTTGACCAGCAGTGGAATATGATCTGAAGTGATCGTGGTGCCTAGAAAGCACTTACGATCGAAGTAGTGTGCTATTGATTCGGAAACTATTATGTGATCTATTATTGAGGCTCCTAAGTGGTCAAAATACGTAGGTTGTGTATTGGCGATCCTCAACATAGGCAACTGCAACAGAGCAGATGATAGTCTGTTGCCGTTTCTATTTGTTGCGGTGTCACCGAATTGAATATGGCGGGAATTGAAGTCTGCTAGGATGACTGCATTTGGGAGGCTGGAGGCATAAACTAACAGGTCATCGGAAAGTGTATTGTGCCCGGGTGGATTGCAATAAGATATGAATACTATGGGAGTGGGGAAGTGCACCGTTGCAGCAAGGCATTCGAATGTATTTTATAGGAAATTTTTTTATATGCATTGCTAGTCCCCCACCTAATTTTTATTACGATGTTTCATTACGCATTCAGATCTGATAGATATTCTCGTCTGTGGCAGCAATGTTGATTTCGGTTAGTAGTAATGTCATAATTACATTCATAATCATTATTATTAACTCGTTGTAATGTTTTTTTAGTGACCTTATATTCAAGTGAATTAAGTTTAATAATTATTTTTCTGTGGGAGTATCTTTATTTATATAACCAGTCCATTCCGATGTTTTAACGCAGTTTTGAAATTGTACTGTGTGTATGTTTTGTACAGTAGCCATTTTTATAATTTTTAAAATTAAACAGCGTTTTTAAATAAATGAATTCATTTTATAATAATGAAATAAAATAAACGTAATTTCTATAAATTTTATAAAGTGAATAACAAACTTAATCTTATCCTATTGCACGTTCAATATTTCCAAATATTATTAAATAAAATAAAATTTTCATTTATTGCTAATATAATTTTAGAATTCATTTTGACTAATGCACCATTTTCTCCAAATCACTTGTTATGTTAATAACCATCGGCTTTCTAGTATCGTCCTATTTAACAAAGATGCGTCCCTTTTTTACCCATACGTATTTATAATTAACGCTTTACCCTTTTTTCTTGCTTTATGAAACAGAGTCTACAATCACTACATAAATTTTCATTAAAAAATAAGCGACGAGTAGTCTTTTTACCATCGGGTGTTAGCTCGCGCCACCATGATCGCCCGGTTTGTATGATCTTATCTTTCATTTCTTCACTTTTCAATTTCACTAATAAAATGTTAGAAGTGGAATATTGTAGTTTGAGTTCATTTAAATTTTTATATTCAACATTTGTGCATTGTATTTTATCCATAATTTTAATAAATTTCTCTTCAGGTGATGTTGCATCATCCTTCTCTACATGAATTTCTATATATTTCCTTCGTATATGCTGTTCCAATTTACAACGCGTTCGTTTAACAATTCTATCTCCTTATCCTTTCGCCGCATAACTGCCTTTATAGAATGCAATTCTTCCTTCAGATCCCGATTTTCTTTGGATAATTGTTGTATTGAAGATTTTAATTCATCAATTTTATCCATCTTATCAGACATAAATTGCAATGACGCTGCAATTTGTCCAGGTATTTTCAGTGCAGGATTGATTTAATTTAACACGTCGATTTCGCATACATCATCCTCTTCTAATTCTAATGCCATTGATTCTTGCACAGTGCAGTTTTGACTTACCTTGTAGCGTGCGTTCAGATACCGAGCAACATAATGGTAATGTTCGTTACAGCCATTACACTTTACCTCTTGGGAAATAATTACGTCTTGACAATGATTACACTTCATTACGGTTTCTATTTTAACTTAATAACAGTGTCAACATTCAGCACTTATCCGTACTACTGTTTTTAATTTTTGATTTAACACAAAATATGCGAGCGGTTTAATAAACGTCCGAACTCTAAGAGCGTCAGACTAATAATAATAATAATAATAATAATAATAATAATAATAATAATTAATAATTAATAATAATAATAATAATCCTGGGTTGGACACCTACTAGGCTCCCCAGGTGGCGGATAGGAATGACCTTGCATGATCGTAAGTGATGTAAGGCTAACACCGAAATATGAGCTCGTGGTGTTAATCTACCACTGTTAGCTCTAGAGAATACGGTGTCGCGGACCAGTCCACGTGGGGCCTCGTATTTAACGAGGACAGGGATGGCAACCCTGCATCCCCGTAGCTGAAAGTGCACTTTTCTTATACTACTCTTGAGTGGCTTCCTTAATTTAACTCTTCTCTGTCAGAGCACCCTCGCTCTAACCTTGTTCTCTTCAGGCTCCAGCGAAAGCTGAGACCTCTTCCTTGTTCTTCCTATTCTTCCCAGGACATGCGCCGTCAAAAGCGTATACGGGTTGCAATCCGATCTCCTGGCCTGGGACGGCTGAGCGCTAGCCGTGTCCTAATACCGCAACCGCGAACTGTACTTCAGGGACTCTAGCAGGGCGTGGCTAGAACGTTGTATAGCTAGCGGCTGGTCTTTGGCTTTACCGCCCGGACTACGAGGAAGGCAACCTCTATAAAAATCCCCCAATCCCAAGGTCGTTTGGCAGTTTTAGGTGCTGAAGGATTGCGCGAAAGCCTGAGCGTGGCCAGGGGATGCCTGGTCTCTAGCGTTGAAACGCCTGTGGGGAAGGCTGCCCTCCACAGTATTTAGCCTTGCCATGGTATAGAAGCTCTGCTGTGGTCGACAATTTTTCTTCCTGTCCTCGTGGAACATTATGATTTCTAATTCTGTTTCAAGAGTTGTCTCCTCTATAAACGGAGACAATTTTCCTGCATTAAGGAAAACTATTAACGTGGCCAGCGAGACGAGTTACCCTCGGTTCCTGACTATTAAATTGTTGCCTGAAGGTAATTTCGAAAGAGTCAGCCCATTTCTAATTAGTAGAAGTATTTATAGTATAGCCGGTGAGACTAAAAAAGTTAGTAAGGTTAAAGAAGGACTTTTAGTGGAAACAATTTCCAAAAAGCAAACAGGAGCATTAATGAAAATGAAAAAGATTGGTGAATTGGACGTTGAGGTTATACCTCACAAGTTCTTAAACTGTCGAAAAGGAATTGTGTACTGTCGTGATCTTTTAAACGCATCACTTGAAGAAATTCAAGAAGGTTTAACAACAGAAGGTGTGGTGGAAGTTAAGCGATTACAAAGTAGGAAGAACGGAATACTGGTAAATGCCGCAATGTTAGTTTAACATTTCAAAAACATGAACTGCCAAAAGTCATTAAGGCAGCAATGTATAGCTTAAAAGTTCGCCCTTTCGTTCCGGAACCTATGCGTTGTTTTAGATGCCAACAGTTCGGCCATACTTCGTCAAATTGTAAAACAATCCTATGTGTGAGTGTGGTTATCCTAGTCATGAAGGTACTCCTTGTAGAGAGGAACCCATATGTACAAATTGCAAGGAAAAACATTCTGCTAGATCTAGGGAATGTTCGGTTTATAAATCTGAAAAGAAAATTCAAGAAATCAGAGTCACACATAATCTAAGCTTCATGGAGCCAGAGTTATGGCTCAAACATCCGTTGTAACATCATCTAGTTCGTTTGCCCAAATTACTAAACCTATAGATAGTGACAAGGAGATAATTAGTGAAGTATCGAGGTTATACTACCAGTATTACAAAATACCATTCAAACTCAAATAACCAATTTAAAGACTACTTTGAAGGAATACATAAATGAAGTATCGTGTACTACTACTGATATCGGAAGCGAAATGGAAACCGAAAGCTTTTCGAGGGCAGAAAAGAACTGCTCCTGTATCCCCAACTTCAGTTGGGGAAATAGATAAAGTTTTATTGACCCTGCCTTAGGAAGCAGAAAAGAAAAAGGTGGATGGCCAAAAGGTGTTCCACGTAAAAATATACTATCGTAGGAAAGGATAAAGGTGCTGAATCCATAGCTAGACTGGAGGATTCTAAAAGATGATTAAAACCTGTGATATTTTTGTGATAATTTACCTGTGATAATTATTTTATCGTTTAACTTGATCTGTGATATTTTATCTTATATTTTTATTTTATATATGTCTTGTTTCGTCAACACGTCTGATTTTTGATCTGTGATATTTTATCTTATTGTTTTACATTATATATCTGTCTTGTTTCGTCAATATTTATCTTATCGTAAGATACCTAAAAACTTTGTTCGCGTAAAATTATTTTGTTACTGTGTCTTTACACATGTACGTATATTTACTTATTTATTTATTTATTTATTTCCATTATGGACAAATTATTTCAATTAAATATTAACGGATGTAAAAGTCACTTAGCAGATCTACAATTATTAACATGTAAAGAGAATCCGTTCTGTATTTGCTTGCAGGAGACAAGATTTAAACCAGATGAAAACTTTGTATTAAAGTATAAATCGCATAGAAGATTTAGATCCAGGATTACGGGCCCATGGCGACTGCCATTCTTATAAGGAGCGAAATTTATTACACCCAATTGCTCTATCAACTTTACAAGCAATTGCTATTACCGTTAATCATCCGTTCCAATTTACAGTTTGCAATATATATCTCCCAGATTCATTGTGGACTAAGCAGATAAATGACCTGGTCAACCAATTAACCAGCCCATTTGTGATAGTAAGCGACTTTAATGCACATAATCGTATGTGGGTTCGTCACACTCAGATAATCGTGGGAGAGTAATTGAAGAAATCATAGAAGAAAATAGTCTGATCCTTTTAAACACTGGTGAAGGCACTTCTTTAACGCGAGAAGCAACAATTTCTCCGCAATAGACTTATCTCTTTGTTCTCCATATTGGCACCAAAAATTTAGTGGAAAGTACTACAACACGAAATATTCTCAGACCATGCACCTATTCAAATCACATTCTAACTCCTCGCTTATCCACTGAATTTCCTAAGAGATGGTTAATTAAGAAAGCTAACTGGATCAAATTCAGTAAAAATGTACAGTTCAACACAATTCAAGATGGTATCAACAGTGCAGTTGTTGACGTTACATCAAAATTTTACAAGCATGCGAGACAAGTGTTCCAAGATCAAGCTATTCGCGACCGTAAGAAAGCTCTACGTAAATTTAAATCTGAACCCTCTATAAATAATGCAATCGCATTTAAAAACTAAGAGCTAAAGCAAGAAAACTATTAAATTGGCAAAACAACAGTCTTGGCAAACATATGTGTCAAGCATATCCAATCAGACCCTAAATAGTGAAATATGGCACACAATACGAGCAATGAACTCAACCAGGCAGCCTTTCTCAATAACTAACATTATTTCTAATGGTCAGGTTACACATAGTCCACAAGATATAGCAGAGTGTTTTGCAAGCCACTTTGAAGCCAATTTCTCTGTTACTGATGATGGTACTCAATTCGAAAGTTACTCAAGCGTTGAAGAATCAACGGAAGATCTCTACTGTCAGGAACTAAAAACTCTGCTCCTGGACCTGATTCTATTCTTTACGAATTTATCAAGCAATTACCGAAGGAAGGATAACTTCATATCTTAGCAATTTTCAATAAAATATGGAAAGAGGGTTAATTTCCTGACACGTGGCAAAAATCTATTATTGTCCCGTGTTTAAAACTGAATAAAGATCCTCACTTAGTGGACAATTATAGGCCTATTTTCCTTACGTCGCGCCTCTGCAAATTACTTTAAAAATGGTAAACATACGGCTGATGTGGTTCTTAGAACGAAATGGTTTACTTGCAGAGTATCAAATGGGCGCAAGACAGCATAGATCTACAACTGACTGCTTAGTTCAACTAGAATCGGTCGTTCTAAATAGCTTTGCTGCAAGAGAACATATGTTTGCAATATTTTTTGATAAAAGGCTTTTGACCGGACTAACAGATATAAAATTCTACTAGAACTCCAACGTATGAAAGTCGAAGGTCCGTTATTACAGTTTATAGCAAACTTTTTGGCAAATCGAAGATTCCAAGTACGCGTAAACAATTGCTTATCTCAGGAACGAGTACAAGCGAACGGAATCCCACAAGGTTCTACACTCAGTGTGACATTATTCGCAATAGTAATGAAAAAGTTAGTAGAGTGCTTATCCCAAAACGTTGGTAAAACTCTTTATGTTGATGATCTAGTCGTATATAAATCAGGCCCTATAACGGAGGATTTACTACATCCTCTACAAGTAGAAATTGATGGATTGGTGAGAATGGCTAACAAACTGGGACTTACGTTATCTACAACAAAATTACAGGTAGTCCATTTCTGTCGCCTAAGGACCCAACACGATCATCCTAGGTTCAGGATTGGGGGTTACACCCTAGAAATTAAGGATAACGTACGTTTTTTAGGGGTTCTCTTTGATAGAAAACTATACTGGAAGCATCACATTGAACATTTAATCACAAAAACAAAAGTGGTGATTAACACGCTTAGATATCTAGCCCATATATCTTGGGGTGCCAAGAAATGTGTTCTGCTTAGAATATACCAGGCCTTAACCCTTTCCAAGCATAGCTATGGTGGTGCTGTCCTGTCTAGCGCCAGAAGGTCACACATTGAAAAACTGAACAAGATCCATTGTGCAGGATTAAGATTATGCAGTGGGGCGTTCCGTACATCGCGATTAGATGACATTTGTTTTGAATCCAACACTATTCCTTTCCAACATATCCTTAATGTAACTCTCCTTAACTACGCTCTCAGAACAAGTGTTCAGACAAATCATCCCACATAATTCTTCCTTAATCATGATTATGACCAGCTTAGCAACAATAGTTCTGCCATGCTCCTGCGAGCATCAGAAGTTACAACCTGTGCAGAAGTTGGACTCAGTATCCATATCAAGTGTACCCTTTGAAGTATGTGAAGTAGCGCCGTGGTTAATTGGTCAACCGAGCATCCACGTAGATATTGGTATTCGCGAGTCTAAGACTGGTTTAGACGTCAACAAAAATGTTTCGATAAAGTGTTATCTGAACACGAAGGTTTTACCACTTTATGTACAGACGGGTCCAAAAGCAACACCGGAGTTGGAAGTGCGATTTACGTAAAAATAAAGCATACAGTTGGTCTATCTCTAACTATTCAAGCGTTTTGACATTTGAATTGTATGCAATATTGCAAGCAATGTTCTATTGCGACTTAAGTGGAAATAGAAGGTTTTAATCTGCAGCGATTCGCTAAGTTCGATACGAGCTCTAGAAAATTCCTTTTCAAAAGACCCTATAATTAAAAAATACTGGCTAGCAATGTATGGTTAAAAACACAGGTAAAAGGTGTGTTTACATGGTGCCCTTCCACTGTGGAATATTGGAAACGAGTTTGTTGATGATGCGGCACGTAAGGCTATGTAGTAAGGTAATTGATGTTTATCAAGTCGGTGCTGAAGACATTAAATTGTCAATAAAAAATAAAATCGTCAAATTCGCTTTTGAAGGTTGGGCACAACCTGGACGTTTATATGGTCTTGGAAAAGTACACAAACCTGGTCTGCCTTTACGACCAATTCTTAGTTCAATTAATACAACTTCTTATCTTCTTGCTAACTACCTAGTTCCTCATCTCCAAAACTAACTGAAAGTGAACTTGTAATTAAGATTCTTTTCATTTGCTAAAGAAATTGTTTCTAAAGATGAATTTAAAAATGGTTTCATGGTTAGTTTTGATATAGAAACCTTTTACTAACGTTCCATTAGATGAAACCATTAATATTATTACAAATTCATTTTATTCTGATACAACTTCTTCATTTTAGATCTTAAAAAATCTAAATTTATTGAATTGTTGAATTTAGCAACTAAAGAATGCTTATTTATTTTTGATAAACATTTATATAAACAGACAGATGGAGTTGCAATGGGAATCCTTTAGGACCTATTTTGCGAACATATTTTAACATATCACGAAAAGAAAGGGTTAACCAATTGTCCTGATACTTTTAAGCCCTTAATATACAGAAGATATGTAGATGACATTTTATAATTTTTAAAAATATATATGATGGACAACCTTTTCTAGATTATCTTAATAACAAACATCCTTCTATGAAATTCAGCAGTGAAATTAAAATGAATGGTATTTTACCTTATTTAGGAATTAATATAATTCGAACACCATCTGGTTTTCAACTTCAATTTATAGAAAACCAACTTTTACTGGTTTATATATTAACTCGGACAGTTTTCTTCTAATAAATACAAACTAGGCTTAATTAATATCCTTTTATACAGAGCCTATATGCTTTGCTCAAATTATGATTTATTAAACATACAGATTGAATTTTTGAAATCTATATTGACAAAAACTGCTACTTAATGAATTTTATAGAGAGATGTATAAATCGCTTTTTCAGAAATATATTTGAATCTTCTAACAATAACAATGACCAAAAAGAGATCAAAGAATGTATATACATTAAATTGCCTTATACTGGACCACATATTTTATACATTCGTCGTAATATTCAACGAATAATTAAAAAAGCCTTGCCTCTTTTAGAAATTAAATTTGCTTTTACTACTTTGGAGAGAATTGGATCACATTTCTTTGTCTCTTTCAGGAATATGATTCCTGATGATCTTGCATCGAACATTATTTATCAATTTAAATGTAATAGCTGCTCAGCTATGTATATCGGAAAACCGACGTCATTTCAATGTCCGACGCTGTGAACATTTAGGTATCACCCTCGATTGGGAAAACGATCTAAATCAATTCCAAATTCAGCTATTGTTCAACATAAAATTGAAAACGATCATAACATTGACCATAAAGATTTTTCTATTATTGGAAGGGCAAATTCTAATTCGAACTAGCCATTAAAGAAGCTCTTCATATATTTTGTCAAAGCCGACATTAAATATACAACAAGACATGACTTGCTTGGAATTACTTAGATAATATAATTTTTCTAAAACTGACAGTCAGGTTATGTCATTGTTGTCATGTAATTTTATTTCAACTTTGATGTGTTTTATAAATTCGTTTTAATTTTACTTTTTGTCTTTTGCACATATGTTAAGTTCAGACGATGATTTTAGAATAAATCGAAACGTTAACTCTAATTTAATAATTGCTTTTATTTTCAAGTTTATTGTAATAATAATAATAATTAAAATAAATTTAATTTTTCAAGTACTTGGTTAGGTATTTTATTTTCAAAGAAAACTCCCAATATACTTTAAGCCAATATTTCGTGTTTAATTAACACTTCATTAACACTAGATCTGTTAATAAACTTAATAACTAGACGTTAGCAATAAAACTAGAATTTTAATATAAAAGTTAAACTTAAGAATCAATGATAATAACGGTATAAACTTAATGCTACTAAATAAACTTATTTAAAGCATTTTAAAAATAAATGTAAATGCTGCTAAGATTATTTACATCACTTCTAAAATTCATTAGCCAGGACTTTTGTGTTTGAATATATGATGGTTGTTTGTATTACAATGGGTGGTAAGTGCTGACGAACCTGGTTTTACTCTGCAATCGTATTTGTGTTGGTATAATATTTTGCAAAGTTAATGCCTTTATAAAAACACTAAAGAACAATAATTTTATAAATGATGCTACTGCTAAGAACTTATACACTTTTCCTTCTAGGATTTATGGTCTCAAAGATACATAAACAAAATATCTTCGACCAATCATTTCTAACATAGAAGCCCCAAATCATAAACATGCCAAATACATAGCCAACATACTATCCATATCCTTTAAAGATCATTTACGATATAAAATTAAAGACTGTTTCACCTTCGCTAACGTTATGAATGATTTCCAGTTACCATAACTACATAATTATTTCTTTAGATGTAGTCTCCTTGTTTACTAATGTTTACTAACCTATCGGCTGAATTAACCATTGAAGTTATTAATAAAATTGGCACTTGATAGCAAGTAACTGCAAATTTACCAAAATAAATTTACAGAAACAATCAAATTTATTTTTGATACTACGTATTGTCAATTCAATAATGATTTTAACATACAAACATTTGGTACACTACGGGTTCAAGTCTAAGTCCAATATTAGCTGATATTGTTATAGATGACGTTCTCAATACATGTTACAGTCTACTTCCATTTTAAATGGCTTTTATGTATCAACGTGTAGACGATATCATTTATTCTATAACGAAGAATTCTAAAAATGATACTCTTCACACATTTAACAACTATAACCTACATATTAAATTTACTATGGAAGAAGAAAAACAAAACTCAGTACCATTCTTAGACACTAAAGTCATTGGTGACCAAGATAACAAAATACAATTGGACTGGTATCAAAAACCGACGAAACACAAAATCTTATTCTTCTTAGAAGACAACTAATAGATAATAATTATTCAAACGCACTCTTAAAAACAAATTGTTATTTAATAATAATAGAAGAACTGTTGAGTCTGCTAATACACAACCACTATCAAACACTCAAGCCTTGGTAACTTAACAAAGAACTTCCATATGTCCAAGGACTTTCACATATAATTAAAAAGAAATTACATCTTCCGATGAAATTTTCACAATTTAACTTATTTACAGCGCAACAACAAATATGAAAAGTAAACTTGCTAGCACTGAAAAATCAGATATTGTTTATTGTATACCATGCATGAACTGCAATCTTCACCAAAAATTTGCAAAAGATTATACCAACACAAATATGATGGCAGAGTAAAACCAGATTCGTCAGCACTTACCACCCATTGTAATACAAACAACCATCATATGGACTACTCAAACACAAAAGTCCTGGCTAATGAAAAAAATGACGAAAGATGAACATTTATAGAAATGTGCCATATAAAAACGAACAACCAAGTAATGAATTTTAGAAGTGATATAAATAATCTTAGCAGCATTACATCTCTTTTAAAAAACTTTAAATAAGTTTGTTTAGTAGCATTAAGTTTATACTGTTATTAGTGTGCAATACTTCCAAAGATGAAGCCCACGTTATTTTGAAACAAAATAATTTTAAGCCATATCATTTTCATATAGGAAATACATTGTATGTTGAAGATTATCAGAAAAGATTACGCTTTGCTACATGGTTGATTAATGAAAGTCGAGCAAGCAGTCGATCGAAAACCATTCTTTTTACCGATGAAGCAAAATTGACAAATAACGGCATCTTCAATAGAAAAAATCATATCCAATGGTCCCAAGAAAATCCTCATGTTACTGTTGAGAGGAGAGATCAATATGCTTGTTCAGTAAACGTTTGGTGCGGTATTATTGGTACAAAAATCCTTGGGCCGTTTTTTTATGAATACAATTTAAATTTCGAAAGATATCTAACTTTTTTACGAAACGAATTTGAAGACATTTTGGACGACCTTCCGTTGAACGTAATTCAAAATTTGAATTATTTTCAACACGACCAAGCACCAGCACACAATGGATTACTTGTGTGTAACTATTTACAGGAATGTATTAATAATTGGATAGGAAATCGAGGTCCAATAGCTTGGCCGCCGCGATCTCCATACTTAACCCCCCTGGATTTTTTCTTGTGGGGTGTAATTAAAGACAAAGCGTACCGAGTAAAACCTGGTAATCTAGACGATTTAAAAAATAAAATTCGTTGTGCTATACAACAAATTAGAACCCAAAGTTTATTAAATGTGTGTTCAAAATAATGGATGGCATTTTGAAGCACTTCTGTGATTGTGTTATTTGTTTATATTTTTTGCCATTACTCTTAGTTGTAAGTTAAATTTATTTAGAACTTTTTTGTTTTGATAATGTAGTACATTATTTCTTGTTGTTTCCACAAATTTAGTAGTAGAATATGAGTTTATTTTGTTATTTAAATATTCACGGCACACTTTAATTTGTTTAATAAATATTGTAATTACCTTTTTTTTTGAAAATTGCGAGTTAACTAATAATATTAAACATACAAAGCTATACATTTTTGAAATCAGAAAAAAAATAAGCCATCGAATAAGCCACCCTTTAAAAAAAATGTGTTTGGGTTGTAGTTCGAAAAATAATTATTAAAAAAAAATTTTATTCGCATTTTCCCATTTTGCGTAAAAATAGCTATCAAAAGTCTCTCTTATAACTTTTTCGTATTTTGAATGTTAAAAAAGGTATAGCCGATTGAAAATTTGGACGATTTCTAATTATTTTCTGATATCTTAGAAATTGGCAACAATGTTGAATTTTCTTATCGGTATTTGAATTATCATGTAATTCTGCCCAACTTTGCTAATTTAACCGACATAGAACGTGGTAGATCTAGACACCCGGTATATAACAAAAGGAAAACTTCCAATAATAAGAAATAAACATTCATTGGTAATGCAAAAAAATTCCAAAACGCATGCTTAAGGCGAAGTCTAGCTCAAAGCGTTACTCCAACTTAACCTTGCACGCATAATAAAATACACAGTATGTATATATATATATATATATTATATATATATATATATATATATATATATATATATATATATATATGTGTGTGTGTGTGTGTGTGTATACAGGGTGTCCCACGACGAACGACATCTATCGATTATGGAGAAAATATATAGGAAAAATCTGGAAACTTGGCTACTTACTAAAGTCGATGGGGGACATCCGTCTAAATATTCTCAAGATTACAGCACTGGTTATACCGGAAGTGAATATTAGTTTGCTTATTTTGAATGGGACACCCTGTATATTGTTGCATGTTTGGATTCTACGTCCAATTCTAGGCATACCTTATGTTTAATGTCGTATACCTAACTTGAGGCATTTTTGAGATATTCCAAATTTTCAATAAAAATAACGTTTGCTGCTCGTTATCCAGAAAAAAATAATTTATCATCGAAAGCCATGAAACAAATTTTAAAAATTCCGGTTTCATTAAAAAAAAAATTGTTAAACGTATTCTTAACAATAAAAATGTGGAAATTTCAATTTCGGTTACTTTGTTGCAAATCCTATGACGTCAATACAAGTTTCGATAGACTCAGGAGTATCAAAAAGTTCAATTAATAGGATTATGAAAAAGCTCAACTTTCATCCTTTCGCATTTTCCCTAGTGCAACATTTAAAAGACGATGATTTTCCGAGAAGAGTACTTTTTAGTGAATTTATACTTACTAATTTGGAGTGACAAAGCGAAATTCACTAAAAATGGTATAGTCAATCGACATAATTCGCGCTATTTGAGTGGCACAAACCCTCATACTCTTAGGGAACGAAACTTCCCAAAAAATTGGAGTTTTACTGTTTATTGCGCAGTGAGAAACGATAAAATTGTTATGACGAAAATTTGAGCGGTAAGTTCTATCAAAATGTAAATGTCCTATGTTCCTACAGGTAAACGATTTTTGGCAATACTATAACAGTTGGAAACTGAGTATCTGGATAATTTACCTCTGGCCGATAGAACTCAAGTGCTATACCAGTATGATGGTACACCGCCTCACAATGACCATATTGTGAACAGTTTCCTACAGGATACGTTTGAGCACCATTGAATAGCTAATAACGGACGTTTTCAATGGCCACCGCGTTCACCAGACATGTTGGTTTTATATTTTTTTGTATTGGGTGCCCTTAAGGGTGAAGTATACAACACTCCTTTTACATTCAATAAGAGCGGCAACCCATGAGCAACTGATGCGAAGGCGCGAAAAGTGTTCGAACATTTAATGAAATGATTTTTTTTATTTTGTAAACGACATTTTCGTTGAAAAAAATAGGTTTACCTATAACAATCTTCCCTTTAACGGAACCGGTATTTTAAAAATTTTCAACAATTTGCTTCACGGCTTTCGGTGATGGCTTCCTTTTTTCTGGATAGCGAGCAGCATTACCAGCTAAGATAAAAAATAAAAAGTTCAACAACGCAACCGAATATGGACAAGTAAGTTTTCTCCAATAAAATGAAAAGCATTAGATTTAGGTATAGGCATTTAAATTGAAAATAATAGTTATTACCGGTGCTGTACCTAAATCCGATGCATAAGTATGGGTTCCAATTTAAAAAAATTGACTTTTTCTATTTTTTTGAGTGCCAAATTCGTTATTGTTTTTCAATCACCCTGCATACAAATACGTCATTGCGCGTTGTTAGTGAACTAAAACAGTCGTTTGATTACAATAGTTCAGAGTTCCACTGCAAAATAATTTGCTCTTTGGAGAGTATAGGCAACTATGTTGGGCGATGCAACTGTCATTTTTTATTGAAAACTTGGAATATGTCAAAAACGCCTATAGTTAGGCAAATGACATTAACCATAAAGTATGCCTAGAATTGGACGTAGAATCGAAAAATTCAACAATATACAGGTTCCCCTTTAAAATAAGCAAAAATCTTATCCACATCTTAACCGGAAGTGCTGTAAGCTTGAGAACATTTTAGATGCATGTCCCCCATCGACTTTAGTAAATAGCCAAATTCAGATTTTGCCTATTTATACTTTTTCTTCCTATAATCGATCGATGTCGTTTGTCGTGGGACATCCTATATATATATATATATATATATATATATATATATATATATATATATATATATATATACAGCGTGTTCAGCGAGGAATGGGACAGTGCAATATCTCGAGAGCGGGTGAAGATTTTTTAAATTATGAAAATATTTTTGTAAATATCTTCCAAGGGAGCACATTTGTTGACATAAAGATTTGAATCAACGCCCATCACCGCCAGGTGGCGCTATCTCACTTCAATTTTTTAAATGCAATGCCCTATTTTTTATTTCATTTTTGGATTCTATGACATATTTGTGATGACTTTTATTAAGACTCCTACCAACCTATCTTTTGTAGTTTCTGAGAAAAAAATAATCCATGGAATTTTAGCACAAAAACAAAATTTCAGGAAGTGCTCATAACATTTGAGTGATACAGACAAAATAGAAAAATTTTATACCAAATGAAAGATAAAAGATTGTTCTTCCACAAAAATAATGCAGATAACGCCGAAATAATGCGATACGCTGTACACTAAATTGTAAGGGGGACCAACTTATCACAGTCGTTGATTAAGAATCATGCGAAACATTTATCATGCCATGAAAACAAACGCGTAATGAAGTGTCTGTCAAGTTTCTGTCAGTTTACAGTTTCAGTTTTGAAAATCGTCTGTGCATCTTCAAATTCCATAATTATGTTTACGTTTTCTAACGAATAATATTTTGATATGGTAATAATTTATGGTGAATGGAGAAAAAATGCAAGGGCTGCACAAGTATTGTATGCTGCCAGGTTTCCCGATCGACGCCATCCCGGAAAAAATACATTTGTTCGTGTAGCAAATGTTTTGAGGGGAACCGGTCATTTTCCTCACCGTAAGTGCGAGAATCGCACAAAGACAGCAACAGATGAAGCACACACCGTCGGTGTATTAGCATGTGTAGCTTATAATCCTATAAACGTGTGTAGAAAATGATGGAGAAACATTTGAACATTTAATTTAATTTCTATGCTTCCGATTAATAAAATTCCATAAATTATTTTTTTTCTCAGAAACTACAAAAGATAGCTTGGTAGGAGTCTTAATAAAAGTCATCACAAATATGTCATAAAATCCAAAAATGAAATAAAAAATAGGGCATTGCATTAAAAAAATTGAAGTGAGATAGCGCCACCTGGCGGTGATGGGCGTTGATTCAAATCTTTGTGCCAACAAATGTGCGCCCTTGGAAGATATTTACAAAAATATTTTCATAATTTAAAAATCTTCATCCGCTCTCAAGATATTGCACTGTCCCATTCCTCGCTGAACACGCTGTATATATATATATATATATATATATATATATATATATATATATATATATATATATATAAACAACTAAGTAGACATCACATTGGCTGTAATGAACGTAATAACTTTTCTCTAACCTAACTGTGGAACCAAAACTTCATGTGTAGAATGTACAATTAAGATACTTGCAGATATTTTACTTAAATAAATATGTAAGCGAAGTAAATACAACGAAAGGTTACAGTATATTTCAATTGATTGAGTGCCTAAAAAATTCTTTAATTTTGTACTTAAATTTATTAATATTTAAAACTTTAAGTTTATTGGGAAATTTATTATGAAGCTTGACATAGTTGTAAATGAAAGGTCTCTGATATAAAGCAGTCTTATCGCCAGGAATAGAAAGCATTTAATTGAATCTTGTTGCTTTTGAGTGCACATTAGATCTTAATTTAAATTTTTGAACAATATTTGTTGTAATCTGTTTTGAGTTAAGTAAACGATGAACAAAATTCCCTAGATGAATCAAGCGACGTGTGCCCATGTTAAACCACTTTATATCATTGAGCATATGGGTTATGTGATCATATTTTCTAATACCATATATCAGACGGAGGCAGGCATTTTGAACCTTCTGAATTCACAATTTTTGAAAGGAATCTAGGCAAGGACCATAGAGGAAGTCACAGTAATTAAACCTAGATACCAGCATCGACTGGCAAATCAACTTTTTGAGGTGAAAGTCTAATAAATGTCTACTTGCATATAACCTCTTTTACGAACCATTGTATTAAATTAGTAAGGTGTTCCCTAAGTCTACCCTCTGTTACATTACAATTCCCAGATTACCAACCGCTTCCTTTCTAATTATACAACAATTATCTATCTTAACAGTAAAAGTATTCTTTAACTCACGGATTTTATTTCGATTGCCAAATAAAAAAAAAACTCTTTAAGGGGTTTAATTTCAAATTAAAATTACTCGATATTTCTTTAATATTTCGTAATTCATTATTAACGAGCTCTAGAGATAGATGGGCATTTCGTTCTTCAAAACTAAAATAAAGTTGCATATCATCCGTGTACGCTTGTGCTTTATAACTCGTAATAGAATTAATAACTCCAGAAGTGTAAGCAATGAAAAGAAGGGGGTCAAGTACTGAGCCTTGAGTTACCCCTGAAAGAATATTTAAATTGGAAGAAAAGCGGTCGCTAATTTTAATCTGTTCACATCTATCATTTAAATATGAACGCATAAGAGATTCAGCACTTAAAATAAAACCAAAATATTTAAGAAGAGCGTACATTAGTTTATTGTTAATAGTATGAAATTTTCTTGGTATATCAAAAACTAACACTGAAATATTAAACCATTGTCCACCGAAGTGAAAAGATGGTCCATTACAGTTATACGTTGCTAAATTTTTTGGTTTTACCAGACTTAATAACGATACTCCCATCACACGTCCATACGTTTTCCACTCTAAAACCTTTGATACCACTTATAAATACGGCCTGCCTTTGTTTAGTCAAATCTTCTTTAAGTGTAATTTGCTTAGGAAGTAATTACTTACTTTTGAAAACAATATTTCTGTATTTATAGCTGGCGAATTTTACTAAGATTGCACGAGACTTATTATTTTGAGTATCAGCAGAAGAACGAGATTATATTGTATGATACCTATCAACATCACATCTTTCGTAGTTTCTTGCGGTAACTCAGGAACACCGAAAAACCTAATATTATTCCTACGGAAATATTGTTCAATATTTTCGCAACGTTGTTCTAAATAATCAAGTTTTTATTCCAATTGCAAAATTTTTATTTCACAGCTTTTGAGTTGCTGGTTAACTTGGTTTCGAACCAAGCTAGCCACTTTGTTCAATTAAATGATCGTTAGTAAAGAAGCTTTCTAATTCGAACTTAAATATTTTTCAGAATTGCACATTATCTATCTTCAAGCGTGAGTACCATTTTTTTTACAATCACTTTCAATAAAAGTAGAATGATAGTTTAAGTAAAACGTGCTAATCAATTATATATCATATAAAGATGACACGTGCACTACCAGATATATACTAAATGAATTGACATATAACTTATTTGATCTAAAAATTGTACAGGGTGGCCAACTAAGAATGCGAGGTACTGTATCTGGGAAACTATCCATCGTAGAGGCTTGCGCAAAAAAAAGTTATTACTAAAACGGTCAATACAAAAACCTGGAAAATATTTTCATGTTTCCGAAATGGCCGCTAGGGAGCGTAACTGAAATATTGAATCTAAAAAAGTGATGTTTCTGTGAGTTCTGCTATATTAACTTAATAAAAAAATAACTGATCTTTGAAGTCGAGGATAATCTGAACTTTTTTTGTTTGGCAGTTTTTGACGTATCTATAAAAAGAAAGTGGTGGGGGATATTCAAAGGGTTCCTTAAATCACCCCCCGTGTTTTCGAAACGGCTAATCCGATTTTAACAAACTTGGGCGCGTTGAAAAGAGCTTTTCTTAGGCTACAAATGTTATAATATTTTAAGTTTTGTTGGTTTCACATGTCGTCGCTAGAGGGCTTTGTTCAACATTCCGACAGAAACGGTTAATTTTCGCAAAAAAATTAAATGCACTGGTATGACTTTTTTTAATAAACAAGTAGCTAAATGATGCCTAAACAAGCTCGCGAAAACCGCATCTCCATATCTTGTTCCTAACCTAAAATATCGGCCAAAGAAAACTTTATACGAAAATCCCTTAAATTTTTATTTTTTTTAACTATACTTTTCTGGAATTGTTTCTATTATGTAAGTTGTGCCCCTAAAAAGGACCGATTTAAAGGAGGAAGGTTTTTAATGCCCCCGTAAATGCTCGAAATGCTGACCATCACGCTCTATGCATTGCTGAAACCTCTCGTGACTAGACAAAACTGCAGCTTCAACGTCGGCTCTCGATATGTTACGTATTGCGTTACGAATCCGGTTTTTCATATCTTCTCTAGTAGTAGGTTGAGTCCGAAACACGATGTCCTTTAAGCGCCCCCATAAATAAAAATCGAGGCAAGTTAAGCCTGGCGATCGCGGAGGCCATGGAAACAGACTTCCTCTTCCAATCCACCGCTGTTGAAATACTGCATTAATATGCTGTCGCACATTAATAGCAAAATGTGCTGGGCAACCATCCAACTACAAAAACAATTTTTACCTTGTTTCCAGATACACACCTTCCAACAACAACGGTAATTGATTGGCCAAAAGGTCAAGAAATACATTGCCATTTAGGGGTTGCTCGAAAAAATATGGCCCAATAACTCTGCCTCCCAGTATGTCACACTATACACAACGTCCTTGGCGCTGAACTTCACGCAACCAATGGGGATTTTCTGCAGACCAATAATGCATATTGTGCAGATTGACTCTCCCGTCACTACTGAAGGTGTCTTCATCGGTCCAAAGAATTTGAAATGAAAATTCTCTATTTTCGCGTATCATGCCTAACATCCAATGGCAATAGTCTAGCCTTCGATCAAAATCTTCCTCTTTCAAGGCCTGATGCAAAACGACATAACATGCAATCTGAAAGTAATTAAAAAAAGTTTAAACGAATACCTACATATTTTGATGGCCATTAGAACTTACCTATGGTTCTTCAAAATATGTTGAACCGTTGTCCGTGATATGCCCAACTCAGTGGATAATGCTCTCGTGCTAATATGAGGATTTCCTTCAATATAGCCCAGTACACGGTTAATATTTTCTTGTGTCCTTCCAATTCTTTGCCATTAAAACGTAGGCCGAAAACTACCATTGGCTCGTAAGCTCTCCACTAATCGGGGAAAAACATTTACATCGCAAGTACGTCGATTTGGATATCGAGCCGCGTAAACTCTTTTAGCTACTGCGGCATTCTGAAGACATTAAAAATAATCCGCAAGCATGTCAGCAACTTCATTATTCGTAATACGCATTTTGAAAGCACAAAAATTGCTCAAAGTAACGCGAAAGTATTGACAATTTGAGGATTATGTATGTTTTGTTTAGGTATCTGCTTCCATTGCCTGCTTCTATTAATTGTATTTTTCGTATATGTCCATAGGGAATATGCATTTAAAAAAACAAAAAATAGGCCTTTCATACAACTTTTAGCATTGCTTACTTGCCCGTAGTAATTTCAAAAAGGGTGATTTTATTCTGATGAATAAATTTACAAACATTTAAAATCGCAATTTCTACGTAACCTATTCCAGAAAAATATAGTTAAAAAAAATAAAAATTTAAGGTATTTTCGTATAAAGTTTTCTTTGGCCGATATTTTAGGTTAGGAACAAGATATCGAGATGCGGTTTTGGCGAACTTGTTTAGGCATCATTTAGCTACTTGATCATGAAAAAAAGTCATGCCAATGCATTTAATTTTTTTGCGAAAATTAACCGTTTCTGTCGGAATGTCGGAGTGTTAATATAGTAGAATTCACAGAAACATCACTTTTTTAGATTCAAGATTACAGTTACGCCCCCTAGCGGCCATTTCAGAAACATGAAAATATTTGTATTGGCCGTTTTAGTAATAACTTATTTTTCCGCAAGCTTCTACGATGTATAGTTTCCCAGATACAGTATCTCGCATTCTTAGTTGGCCACCCCATACAATTAAACTTGTATTTCACACAAAATTAGTAAACGGCCAGAGAAATAATGAAACACGTCTACTCGTATCGCATTACTATATAAACAATTAAGTTCCTAAAAATACCTAAACAATCAAAAAACGATTTCTGATGAGCCCGAATACCTACATAAAATATTCATATACAATTTATATAAAATCGTTTTACCATCTAATTCTTACGGTTTATTCCTTAATGCGGAAACCTTAAACAAGCCTCTTAAATTTTAAATTATGATGTTTCTTGCAAATTGACAATTATTCGAAATTCGAAGGTTTTTCTGGTTTCAAAAAGCGTTTTAAAATTGAATTTGAAACAAAAAAGATGACTTCACTTCACAAAATTCAAAAATTGAAATTTTACAGCTTTATCTTTCAAAGTAGTTCTTAACTATAAACAATTAGCAGATTCCTTAATCAATGTCATCATAGTTCTAATCACTGTCTTCTGTGTCACTCCCGCCGACAGAAATTACCAACGTTTCCACCATTCACGTGACCACCGATTCAAAGTAAGTTTTTGAGTATGCTAAAGTGTTTTTTTTTCAAATATCAGCTTCACATTATCTCAAATACTCTTCCCCACATTTGTAGTAGGTACATTATCATCAGAATGTTCATCTCTACCAATGTTTTTATCATCAAATGATTTGCTTACCGCTGTGTAAAGATTTTAAGTCCATATTTGCCATTTATGTTATGCACGTTTGCATCTTCTTCTAACGCATGTACTTAAATTGAACCTACGTTTTAACGTACAGTGTACACAACAAATTTCTTTCCGCCTTCGTCAAATAACATGTGTACAAAACGACAAAGTTACACGTTCAACCGTAGTGCTTAAATAAAAGCGCTAATTCGATATCGGAATTGTCTCATTGTTTCAACTATAGTGTAGTACTTATCTTTTCCAGTTATATTCATTTTGAATCTCGATACCTATTTAACTACTATCGGTACACACAGATACACCAAAAAGCCTTGCAAGGTAGCCATTGCAGGTACTTGGTATAGGTAAAAGGCAATAAAGTGGCGAGTAATGTATGTATCGTGTGTCTCTACAGAATAATACTGTATTATAACTAAAAAATATTCATTTGTAAGTTTTTGTTTGTTTCACCGTTTTCATTTCATTAATTTTTATCATATTTTTTGTTGTAGATAGTTATTAACTATGGATAGTTACAGTAACAACATTGGCTCAAGAAATGTTGAAGAAAACTTTTTTTTCTTTGCGAAACATTTGGATCTCAGAGCACTAATGTTGAAATTAAAAAAGGTTGGGAAACAAGTTTCCGAGGACAGAATCGATGGATTATTACAATACTTAAATACACGTGAAGTTGTATATACTCATATATCGTGTCGGCAAGTATATTAATAAAAAATACATTAAAGCCTATAAAAAGCATCAGAAGCCAATGAATTTTTCTTCTTTAATAAAAAGATTGCCATGTTTATCATTATGTGTCTTCATTTGGGATATATTTTGTTGCATTTGTGGAAAAAGAAGCTAGTGACGAAAAAGTAAGAAAGAAAAAAAAAACAACACCGAGATAAAATCAGCAATTTTAAGCTTATAAAAGAAGAAAGAGATGACTATTACCGAGAAATTCACAAGAGAATATCTAGTGTAGTGACTCGGTAGCATTGAAAGCACGATTTCATGGTGACTACTATCGCTCATTGAGAAATTTAGTTGCCAAGGTTGTCACGTACCGGACATCTGAAAGGAAGTATAGTTCTAGGAAATGAACATACCAACGCATAACTTTTGGAAGCTTTTAGATTGTAACGGTTTTCTTAAACATAGGTTAGGTCAATACTGGCGCGCGAGTATTGACCCAGTACGCTTATTATACTAACCTAATATTGTACGAGTATCGATCTAACGTAACCTAAACCTTGCGTTTATTTATCTAACCTAATATTGAACGTGTATTACTAACCTAACCTAAAACGTGGGGCGGGAGTTATGCATAGTGTACGCTTCTTGTTTCTGTAACCATGCTCTAATATCTTCCGTAGTGGCCTGTTTATAAATCTAAGCTCGTTTTTTGGCAGAGATATTTCTGCTAAGACGGTTGCGAAGGCTGTTTCGGCAACCCCCACTCCGAACTTCCTCGAAGATAACCGATTTTATCCGAACATCAACAAGTGCGCCTGCGCACAAGAGCCAAGGCTGGCAACATTCTAGTTTCTCGGCCGTTTCGCTCTTTAAAGTGTAACCGTCATCGAGTGAGCATTATTATATCGTATTGTCCTGTTTATAAACCAACATCAGCGGACATTAGATATTCTACTGAATTGTTAGTAAACTATTACAGAATAACCGTTGAAGATGATGGAAACGATGACGTGAATGAGATGAGCGTATCTCAGATGCAAAATGATGGTGATAATTCACAGAAGAGGAAGAAGAGCGGTAAGGTAGAGGAGAAGGACGAGTCTCAAAACCATGATGATGATAGCGACGAATCACGGTCCAAGAAGAAGAAGAAGGCCAATAAAAAATGTGATTAAATAAATGATGTATTGTGGTTGGTTGGTTTTAGCGAAGTGTAAGTTAGTCCAATCAGTATTTTTGAACTGTTAGCTGGTTTTCACAAGCTGTAAGTTATGATTTGATGGATTGAGGTTGATTTGGTTGACTGATTGATAGAGATTGATCTGATAATTTGATTTGAACGAACGTGATTTGTTTAGGATAATTGATAATTGATTTGTTTGTTTGAGAAAGAGACGAGGCAGAGACGAACATGATCAACCTCTATTACAGAAAACATTCATTAGTCTTTACACCACTAGATGGCGTCACAAAGAAACCTTAATTAGTCCTAGAAATATACCGCTAGGCGGCACCGCCTCTATTACAGAGAACATTCGCTAGTTTAATAATATACCACTTGGTGGTGCCACAATCAAAACCCTAATTAGTCTAGAAATATAATACTAGGTGGTGCCACCTTTATTACAGAAAATATTCATTAGTACATATACAACTAGATGGGGACACAAATTTAAATTTCGCAACAAGAGGGCCATGACAGGAGGACACTGACCATAACACAAGTTCCTATACTTGTCTTATCAGTTAGCATTAGCCCCCTTTATTAGAATACTATTTCCAGCCAGCCATGGGACCACGGCAGGGGTTGAAGGCACGAGAGCAATTTATGATATCTGTCTTATTTGATTAACATTTAAAAATTCCAGGGTCGACCGTATCTATAAAATATCAATAATTCAGGGTCATTTTAAATACTTTATAATTTATATATGTGCTAATATTAGCGGTTCGCTAAATTAGTAACAATAGCAAATATCTCAAGAAAAATATAAAGCGTACCACTGATCCGGAGTTGGGTAATCTCAAGAAAGATGTATGCGGTACAGTATGCGGTCTGAGAATGAGGAAGAAGGTTTGAAAGCGTAGTAACAAGCGAAGATTGCATATTATCCGTTGCGTGTATTTAAGGTACAATTAACATCGAATGAGTATTATTATTATTATTATTATTATGAAGCAGTATCAGGGGTATTAGCTGTTTTACTTGTTAATAAGCTATTACAATATAACCGCCCAAGATGAAAACGATGAAGTTGGTAAGATATATGTATCTACAACTCCTGACACTGATAGTGATGTTCTCTCCATGAAGATCCAGATAAGCTAAATTACGCCACTCTTAATTCAGATTTGAAAATAAGGGAAGTGCGACCGCTCATCCCAAAAGTCTTGGCTGCTGAAAATGTCTTCATAGTAATATTTAACTTAGGAAATTGTGGATTACCTAGATTTGGGATGTTTTCGATAATTTACTGCTAGACGTAACATCTTTTTGCAACCCTGATCTATATAAATAAAAAGTAGTTACTTTTAATCGGTATTATAAGTTTATCGATATGAATATGTTTTACTGTTTTTAAAGAAAACATGATATTCCCTATCAATAATCAATTTTACGTAATTTAATCTGGGTACTAAAAGTAATTCGATTGATTTTAAAACGTCATCTCTAAACTAAAACACACACTTACTTATGAGTGAGGTGTAAAGAAGACCTCAACTAATCATTATTAATACTAAGACAAGCCAGTCAATTATTAAAATTCAAACAATTTTGACACTATTATAAGTTTTTGTTATGAACGAATAAGTTCAAAAGTAAATATGTAATTAAAAATTATTTTTAATTTTATTAAATACACAAATAAAAAGTTTACCTCGAGTCAAGTTGCTTTGGCATGTGTGAATCCTTGCGGTACTGCAGGTTCACATTCATTTAATATAAGTAATTTGATAGTAATCTCATTATATTTAGAATTTATATCAGTTCTACATACATAAAGACAAAATTTACGTCGATTGAGGCTTGTATCTCGATAGGGCAGATGGTTAGTGCGGTACTCTAGCAAAGTACAGGTCGTAGGTTCATATCCTGCTCGAGGTAAACTTTTTATTTATGTAATTAAAAATTATTATTAATTTTATTAAATACATAAATAAAAAGTTCTCCTCGAGTAGGATTTGAACCTACGACCTGACTTTGTAGTATCGCGCTAACCAACTGCGCCATCAAGGTTCAAGCCCTAATCGATGCAAATTTTGTCTACATACATAAAGACAAAATTTGCATCGATTGGGTCTTGAACCTTGATGGCGCAGTTGGTTAGCCCGGTACTCTAGCAAAGTACTGGTCGTAGGTTCAAATCCCACTCGAGGAGAACTTTTTATTTATGTATTTAATAAAATTAATAATAATTTTTAATTACATATTTACTTTTGAACTTATTCGTTCATAACAAAAACTTATAATAATTTAAAATTAGTCAAGTTGCTTTGGTATGTGTAAATCCTTGCGGTACTGCAGGTTCACATTCCATTAATATAAGTAATTTGATAGTAATATCATTATATTTAGAATTTATATCAGATCTACATACATAAAGACAAATTTACATCGATTGGGGCTTGTAGCTCGATGGCGCAGTTGGTAAGTACAGGTCGTAGGTTCAAATCCTACTCGAGGTAAACTTTTTATTTATGTATTCAATAAAATTAAAAATAATTTTTACACTATTAAAAGGAGCTCACAGTGAAACGTAAACAATCTATTATGTATATGTGTAACCATTTAATGCATCTTATGTAAATGGAAATTAAAAGAAATGTAATAATTTTAATAACAACTATGCAGTCTCTTTATAGTAAACCCTCTTACGAAAATCACATTGTTATCACACAGTTATCTAGACCACATAGAAATTAATTAATAGGCATAAATATGTTAGCCGTAGATACTGACAAAATTTGAGCTAACGCTTAAAATTCAGACTTAAAGGCAGCATAGAACATAATCGTTTTTATCTAGGTTTTTATATCTTTGAGATATCTTTGATAAAAATCAAAATTGTCCCTAATAAATATTTATAATAATAAACACAGATTAAACAACGTCTTTTTGTTATGGAAAACACTTGTCATCATCTTTACTTGTTTTATCTATTCAATATTCTTCCCATTATTAGAATGCAGTTTATATACAGGTTCCTATAACAGCCTTACAAGACTAGAACCCCTTATTAGAATACAAATTCCAGCTCAAGGCCAACTCCGGAGTCTACCCCGAGACTAACTCCAAACCAAACCCGAGGTCGATCTCAAGGCCAAAATACGTCTCATACGTAGGCGGCCTTGGGAATTATTTTCGTTGTAAATAACAGTTCGTATTTTTGTAAATTTTGTCAATTATAATAATTATTGTCGTCAAAATTGCGTCGTTGGAAAATTGTGTCGTATTAAAATTGTTATTTGATATTTAAATCTAGTGTAGTGACAGGCTGGTGCGAATTTTTGATAAGATTTTATGATTCAGTATCGAGAAAACATCATCAACGTTTGGGATATCGATTGCAATGATAACCGGCATCTTGTTTTTTATGACGCAATTTTTCAGTTCGGCTCACGAATTCAAAACAAAATGGAAAATGGATAAAATGAAAAAGATGCGTATTGGTGTGGTCACTCTGGTCCAAGATATAGTTGAAGGCTCACCTTTGTTTACGACTTCGCAGTGTAAGCGGAAGGGGTTGGTGCAGTAAGAGAGAATTAGTTATACCACACCGCGAGGGTGTACCGAAAGTTACCGTAGGAAGATTTTCCGTATCCACTGGTTGGGCTATTATCGAGTTTCACACACCCCCGGTTTACTGAATCGTTTGTATTTCATTTGTCAATAGTGACAATTTTTGGGTCATAGAATTAATTGGTTTTAGTGTTTTTTATTAAGTGCTGAACCTGTTTATCTTTCGGGTTTTGGTTATGCGGATTAATTTTAACGAGTTCCTGGTTAAAAGGGCAGTTTAGCGTACACAGCTCAGCTCGAACAAATAAAGTACAAATTTGCTGTATATAGTGCCGCTTTAATAAGTTTTAAGTAGATAAAAGTAAAGTAAAATTATATTTGTGTACCTATTAACGTTAACTAGACGAAGAAGTGATGGCAGCGCAAGGTTTTTGGTTTAAAGATTTGCCGTTATAAAGTTTATGTAAACATAAATTTAAGAATTAAGGTCTGCGAGTACTCATTTAGACGAATGGATATGCTTTTTAGTTTAATTTTAATTAAGGAATGTTTAGACAGCAATTCAATATATCAAACCTATTCACTGGTAAACTATTTCGGACTGTGCTTTTATTGTTTCATTCTGTTTATGTTATATAAAAGTATTTGCTACTCTGATTTTGGCGATAAGTTTATTCTGAAACACGCTTTGAATGGTAACGTAGCGTACATTATAAAGTGACTAGGTGTTTAGTTTTGCACATGTTAGTTTTACGACTAGTCGCAACCTTTTGTAATTTTTTTATACGAATCATCTGATCTGCCGTCGATTATCTGGATTTTCCAAACGGTAAGCAGTTTGTTTATTTGTTTGGGAATGAGCTGTATACTTTCCGGCTTTAGGAATTACAACCCCGATTTTGTCCTTTATTAAATTTTAGGACCTCATAGATATTTGATCGTGTTTGTCAGTTTTATTGTGACGTATTTTTTTTGTTTTGAATTGAATAATTAATTATCGTATTAATCAGTTATTTTTGGGTTATTTAATTTAGGTAAATATTTTTGGAATAGAATTCTCACATTTTGACATTCTCTCCTGATTTTGACGTTTTTGGGGTTGTGACGAGTGCCCTTTTGGCGCATTAAGTATGAACCCCGCCCACACCACTGAGTTATGACGCGTGTGCACATTGCCTTTACGGGCTGACGCTCTAATGAGTATTTGGCCTTTAACAAGGTACCCGAGGAAGAAAAAATTCATCTACAGGTATTATTAGTGGATGCAGCAATGGAGCTAATATATCATTACATAGAAGAGAATAAAGAATGCCAGATTTCTATGCAGAAGTTGAGAAATGTCCCAATATCGGAATACATTCCACATGAAAAACGCATTAAAGCATGATTAATATTGAAGTACAACCAAGTAAATGTGGTGCAAATATGATAATTTGCCTCAGGAAAAAACACCATGAAATCTTCTCAAACGCATGGTATGATTAGAGAGAAGAAAATGGAAGGGATGAAGAATATCGAATTTTAAAGGGTGCTGGCGAAGTTATTATACGATATATTCGGATAGTAGTTGTTTGCAATGATCAGTATCTGGTAAGTGATAAAATGTTCGAATGAATGTATTCAGCAATCACTTTTATTTATTCTTTCAGAAATTAGTATGTCTGATAAAAGCTAAATAACTCATGCAATAATATCTACAGTACGTCATCGACCATTTATATCTCCTCTTCAAATATCATTATTAGTACCGCTTCATCGAAACTTTGGTTCAAAAAGTTAATTATAGATACTTGTAAATCTTTGGATTTCTGTACAAAACTTCAGCAGCTTTCAGTGGTTGATCAAAAATAGAACCGGGTATATTTGCTCAATTTGTACAAGAGAATACAGATTTTAATGTTAATACCCTTTATGGTAAAGGAATCGTTCGCAATTTAGGTTCCATTCAAATTATACCTGCATTTAACGGTATTGAGACTACAGATCTAATCAAACGTTTGCAGTCTATTCCATCTGAGTCAGAAATACCAAGTAAATTCCTTGTGGAATTTATCCTGCCAGTAACGGAGAAGGATTGAAAAAAAATATTGTTAAAGTATGAGAAATGGTACAGGAAGTGGGACTGTGCTAACCTTCGAAATTAAATGTATTTAAGGTTTCAAATCGATAACTAATCTCTTGGGTGGAATGGTTATATGGAAATGTTAACAAGTGCATTGACCTTTGAGAAAGGTGCTTAATACAGTGTACACCGAAAATACCATCGATCATATTATGTCTGGACGTGCATGTGCTAGGGCACTACGTGCTCACTCTTTATTATAACTAGCTTTGCTTATCTAGATTAATTTTTACAAATCTTCTCAAGAGGAACAAAAAATTATATAATTTGATGCCGACGTATTTGATAGGTTTAACATAACAAAATTGAAGAAGCGATACCGTGAAAAAATGGTAGAGCTTTTCGAAAATGGCATGATGAAATGAAAAAAGTAAAACTGCAAAATTGTGGATTTCTTATTTCCGAATGGTGACAATATCATATGATATTATTGCTGCTGATCGAATGGGCGACTGGGAGGTACATTTACATACAATGGAGTCACTGATTCCATATTTTTATGTAAGTGAACATTTTCTTCGTTCTAAATATTTCAATACAACATTGACACTGAACACGAAAATGTGCTATGTCAGCTTTCAGACGCTCCCGAAACCGCTTCGCTCGCTCGACGTGGGACATTAGGGTACCTATGCGTGGCCCATAACCTCCTCTTCACAGGCAGCCCATATATTTTCAGCTGGCTCTTTCTTGCACGTCCTGAGGCCGACATTGAATTTTTGTAATTTTCACAGCACTATAACGTGTGAGTCGTGCGCGCACTGAATAGAAAGGAGCGAGAGCACCTGTTTTGGTCATCCTGCGCAGTGCTCCCCCCACCTCCCGCCGTCAAGCTCAAGGTCATAACAGCCAGCTGGCCATATAAGCTAAATAATGACACTGGATTCATGTTTCGAAGACTAATAGTTTTGTAATTATTAAGGTAGGACGACATAGACCTTTTCGTTACGGTCCACTTTTATGAACTGGTACCCGTATGTTTCGGTGTGACTTTAAAGACGTTTCACGTGAAAAAAATTGAATAATTTTTCATACAGCATAATCCTTTCACTGACGTCGCTACTATTATGTCAATTGCAACTGGAATAACCGGTGATGAAAAGTAAACTGCCACAATGCTTTTAAAATAAGCGTAAAATCTAGGAATAAAAAAAAAAGATAAACTCGTTTCGTTAGAGGCTGTTAACTACAAAATTAAAGCTTATGTTGAGGTCATTTCAATAGCTGAATTATTGCTCTTCCAAAGTATTTGTGTTTTGAAGAAATCAGAACTTCAAAAATATATAAATTTTGAGATAGCCTCATACCGTAACTCTGTTCGATAATGGTTTGTAATAAAAAATTACTAGGGTGTATTTCGGTTGTTGTTAATAATAGTTCCCCTAATATTACTTATACTCCTAATAATAAATAGAAAATGTTGCGCCTTCAGCTCAGCCGGTGATTTACGGGTTTTTTTAAATTTAATTTGCTTTAATTAGAAAAAGTGTGTGTGGTTAGATATGTTCGCTTTACAAAGAAATGTAACTTCAACCTGTAAATAAATGTTAAAATGTCTCGGACGCCAACTTATTTTATGGAAAACAAGTAAACCGTAAATGTAATAAATGTAAAACTGAAAACAATAACAAGGTTTATTATAAAATCTTTAAGTCAAGTTATAAAAGTAGAAAATCTTACTCCTAAGGTTAGTAACTTAAAAAAATACCTTATACTAAAAATTAGAAATTAAATACCTGTTGTACTTTAAAATTTTGGATGTCACTGGTATACTGTAACTGATAAGATGTGTTGACGAGCCACGCTTTCAATTTTGGCTGTGCAATCAATCTTGAAATGGAAATATAATAAAAATCTTGATATTCGTTGATCCCAAATGAATAAATTCTTTTACAAAAAGCCAAACTTGGTTGATTTAAATGGGTTAATGTACCATTTATTTATAATTTAACGTAGGAAAATTTAACGTAATAAAAGTAAAAATAAAAGTGTAATAAAAGTAAAATAAAAGTGCCGTGAATTTAACGACACTTTTTAATAGAAATACACAAAAACAAAAATGGAAGCTTTATGCTTTCATGTCGTAACAACACGACTCTCCAAAAATAGATGTCTGCGCATGAACTCAATGTGCAAGACGAAATGCGCGTACTACCCCACTTTACAATATCTAAACGTATTCTTTTTCAGCCACTAAGGTATGCAATTTACATGACACAAAAATCAACGAAGTTGCCTAAATTATGGTATATTTTTAACACAACTCAAAAAGGTTTGTTACAGGTTTACTGCGAAAAACGACTAAATGAAATTTTTATTATTTATTTACGCAGCTCACTATTAGTGTAAATGACAACAATACATTTTCGTATGTAATTGGTGTAATGTTATTACATCGTTGCAAATGGTAATTAAATGAAAAGTTCCATCCGGAACGCAATCATTATATACGATATTTAAGAAATAATTATGGAAACAATGTTTTTGTCGTTTTCCACGGATATCGCAACATCAGCTGTACTAAATAAGCTAAAAATCACATTGATCGAAATCATACAAACGGCATTTAATATTGCATCAGAAAATGTTGTTGTTACTGACGACGTTGATGTATTAGTATTATTACAGCTTTAATATCTCTTCATAGAGAAATATATTTTTTTATACCAGCAAAAGTATGGTGTAAATTTATAATAATAAAAGCCTTGACCCAACGTTCCTAATGTGTAAAAAGCGTATTTTGTGTTTACATGCATTAACTAGATGTGATACAAAAAGGGTAAAAACTAACTTGTTAAACTTGCTGCTATTATATTTACTGATAAAAATGCTGACGTCACCAATATTTTGAAATCGGGTATTTGTGAATTTTAGCATTCCATGGTCCTTCTAAAAATAAAGAAAATATGAATAATTTTCGATATCAATAATGTCAACACTATAAGTAAAAACACCTATGTCATCTTAACTTCATTGATACCTTCATTCGATGCTATTTCCGAACACATAATAGTATATTAAAAAGATTCATAAGACCAGTCTTGAAGCACGAGTTTTTTAAGGAACGAAGGTCTTATGAAACACGTTTTTATGCTGTTTTTTGTAATTTGCCCGTTTGTAACGTGCTAAAAATATTTCTGCACAAATATGTGAAAACTTACTAAATAGTATTGCATATTGTGGATGCTGGAATACCTTAATATACTATACACTGTATTGGAATTTTCTTTTATTAAAATAATGTCCTTATATTCTGTTATATAAAACAATTTAAATCAAATAAATTAAATTTATTTGAACGAAGGTACATATTTACATCATCTATGAACAAATGGCCGAATCTCTCTCGTTAGAGGGTGAGCTTAGGACATTCAAACACAATAGAGCTATTTTATTCAATATCGATCGGTAACAAAGAAATCAATTGCAACAATTTTTTTCGAGGTCGCCATTTCACGACGTTATGGAAAATTTCTGAACTTTTTTATAGTTTCTATAATCGAAGATTTTTCGGATGTAATTAGAATAATTAAAGGTAGCAAGATTTGCTTGGGCTTTTCTGAAAATTACTGTCCCAAGTTACATGGTGCTCGTAAGAACATTGCGGATATAAAGGAGTTTTTTGTCGTAAAAGTGCAACTGAAAGCGTACAACCATAAACAAATTACGGATCCTCCGATTGACCAGCGGAAGGCATCTCGTACCACTTCAGTGTGCCCACCTACGAACTTAGGGCATCAAATTTTCTTTTCTGTATTTCTGTAATCGTGGATACTTGTCCACTATAGAAGTTGTATTACTACTGGAATTAAACCGTGCCTGTTCGGAACTGGTAACTTAAATTTACATACATTCGTTGGACGTTCTACTACTCCATCAACGATAGGGTAACATTACCTATGCTACCAAAGGTCAGAACTTTTATTATTTTTCGCATGGACCATAATTACTACATTCTCGCTGTCTGTGATAGCAGCCGTGCTTCCGCGCTACAAGAGTTTAAGTAACGTGCTACCATCAAGAAATTAACAGTCTTTGAATCACTTAATGTAACTACAGTATAATTTACCGTTACGCCAATGAAGCTATAACACCTCGTAGGTAAATATATATATATATATATATATATATATATATATATATATATATATATATGTGAATCTTCCTTTTTTAGGTTAATGAAAGATCGTTTAACGAACCAAAGAGGGGTATTACGTTCATGCTACTAATTAATAAATTTGTAAATCTTATGTCATTGCAAGTAAAATATGGTGACTTGCCCTCGTTAGTATAGTTATTGGGATCTCTGTTTACTTACGAAATGATATAGCTTCATTGGGAATTTTAATATAGTGATATTAAGATCAATTTATTATTGGGAATCTGTTCTTTGGGGTAAAATTGCATGATCGGTATGCATGCGCAACTCTTTTAGTTTTAGTTGGGGAAAAATTAATTAGTCAAATTATTATTATAGTAAATATAGGAATAAATAATATAACCTATCTAGTCCTTTTGGGGAAGAGTTCCCGTTAAATATATCTAGTCCATTGTTTGAAATTTTGAAAAATTACGGTTATTAAGAGAATCGTTGTTTATTTTCTATTCCTGTTTTTTCTCCTGGTTCAAGTTTGACAGGGTCTCTTTTCTTTAAAATCTTGTGGTGCCCTGTTCTTAACTGTTCTCATTATCACTCTGACTACCATTTTCCTTCTGCTTTCTAATTAACCTAACCATATATCTACAGTTTATCTACACTTCAGAACTACCCACGCCAACAAAGTGCTCTGCGATCACTTGACCGTTAGACTGAGTTCTCAGCTCTCATCATTCATTTTTTTTATGTGACAGTTCTCAGCTGTCATCATTTATTTTTTTTTCATGTGACGTGGCAGATTATAGGTACGTGAAAAACTTGGATATGAACAAATTCGCGACCGTATTTTTGTCAATTTCACGTATTTCAGGGGACATGCAAACAAGATTATCTTCCATTTTCGTGTTTTGTGACAAAATATGGATAAAACAAAAATCCACTAGATAAAAGTTCCACTTTTAAAGTTAAGACATTACCAACCGCCACAAAAATCTTTAAATTAATTAAAATAAAAATTTTAGTTTATAGCAAAACTAAAACTAAAAGGGACATATTACAGAAAATATCATAAAAAACGTGTTTCATAAGACCTTTAGAAACCCGTTTTTTTAAACTTCAATTCGTGCTTCAAAACTGATCTAAGACACTTGTTTTTTAATACACTATTTTGTAATTTGCTTCCATTTTATATTATTTATATTAAGAAAGGCGACGTCATAATCTGGGATGTCAATATAGCCATTAATCCACGGAACATTTTGAGAAAATGTTTAGGTTGGGAATCCCAGATTATGTCATGCATGCCGCTCTTACAAAATGTGTTAAAACCATGATGCGTCGAGTCAAACGGAAGTAAATGAATTTAAATCTTTGTTTCTTCTTATATACCAATATAAATCATATAATATAATAATTTATATATATATATATATATATATATATATATATATATATATATATGTACCAAATACGGTTAACACCCAGACAGACCCAAAATGAAATTAGTCGTAACGCAACATTCGCAAGTAAAGCGGGTTTTTACATTAAATCCGAAGGAAAGTTAGTATACAAAATTAATAACTTTATTCGTTTAACTTTCGGAAATGAAAGATATTTCATTAAACAGAAGCTAAAAGAAAACATATACCGACGCTAGAAAAGTGTTTTTATAAACAAACCTTATTTAACAGTACACTTGCTGTGATTTCACAACGCCCCAAAAATGATATCAAAGTTAAAATATTCGTTATTCATAAATTAATTGCAAAATTTTGTCGGAAGGACGGTTCAGTTGCACGCTATCTTAAAGTGAATATGGATGTGGACCATAATTTACCAAATAGTATTAGGAATTATAAAGTAAACGATCTGAAGATCACTTAAGTACAGATCAAACTGATAATTAGGTAGTAATTAAACATCGGTGAAATTCTAGCAGTGGGTACATCTACCAACCACGTTTACATGAGGAAGTTCATTAATCGGTAAGTAAATTATACTGTAGTTACCTTAAGGGATTCAAAGATTTTAATCTTGATGGTAGCACGTTACCTAACTCTTGTAGAGCAGATGCACGCCTTCTAGCACGTACAGCGAAAATGTAATAATTTTGGTCCATGCGAAAAATAATAAAAGTTCTGACCTTTGGTAGCGTAGATATTGTTACCCTATCGTTGATGCAGTAGTAGAACGTCCAACGAATGTATGTAAATTTAAGTTACCAGTTCTCAACATGCATGGTTTAATTCCAGTAGTAATACAACTTCTATAGTGGACAGGTAGCTACGATCACAGAAATACAGAAAAGAAAATTTGATGCCCTATGTTCGTAGGTGGGCTCACTGAAGTGGTACGAAAAGCCTTCTGCCTAGTCAATCGGAGGATCCGTAATTTGTTTACGGTTGTACGCTTTCAGTCGCCCTTTTACGACGAAAAACTCCTTTATATCCGCAATGTTCTTGCGAGCACCAAGTAATTTGCAACTGTAATTTTGAGAAAAGCGCAAGCAAATCTTGCTACAGTTAATTCTTATAATTTACATCCGAAAAATTATAGCAATTTTGGAAAAGTTCAGAAATTTTCTATAGCGTCGTAAAATGGCGACCGCAAAAAAGGACACGAGAAATGTAGTAGGTTTTTAAAACGAAAAATTGTTAGAATTAATTTCTTTGTTACCGATCGATATTAAATAAAATAGCTCTATTGTGTTTGAATGTTCTAACCTCGCCCTCTAACGATAGAGATTGGGCCATTTGCCGATAGGTTAAATGAAAATTAATTATTTTGATTTAAATTGCTTTATATAACAGAATATAAGGACATTATTTTAATAAAAGGAAATTCCAATAGTGTATAGTATATTAAGGTAATACAGCATCCACAATATGCAAGATTATATAGTAAGTTTTCACATCTCGAGATATTTGTGCAGAAATATTTTTAGCACGTTACAAACGGCAAAGGGCAAATTACAAAAAACAGCACAAAAAACGTGTTTCATAAGACCTTGAAGCGCTCGTTCCTTAAAAAACTCGTTGCTATACTACTCGTTTTTTAAATATTAAATTCGTGTTTTAAGACTGTTCTTATGAAACTTGCTTTTTAATATACCATTATGTGTTCGGAAGTAGCATTTGAATGAAGCTAGGATGACATAGGTATTTTTACTTGTAGCGTTAAGAAATTATTGGTATCGAAAATTATTGATATTTTCTTTATTTTTAAGAGCAGCATATAATGCTAAAATTCACAAATACCCGATTGCAAAACATTAGTGACGTCAGAACTTTTATCAGTACATATAAAGGCAGCAACTTGTAAACCTGTACGACTTTCAAATAGTTTTTTTTACCCTTTTAGTATCACATCCAGTTAATGCATGTAAAAACAAAATAGACTTTTTACACATTAGAAACGTTGGGTCAAGGCCTTTATTACAATAAAGTTACTTTTGCTGGTTTAAAAAAATATATTTCTCTATGAAGAGATGTTAAAGCTGTAATAATCGTCAGTAACAACAACATTAATTGCCTTTTGTATGATTTCGACCAATCTGTTTTTGTTATTGCTGTTTGCAGCAATATATATATATATATATATATATATATATATATATATATATATATATATATATATATATATATATATATATATATATATATATAATTGAATGAATATTGATCTTGCAAAAATATTTTATTTTTTATTTTTCTTTTTTTGGTTTTATTAGATCAGCTGGATGTTTAATGAATGCTCTTTATTGTGGCCTAAAGTTTCGCAAATTTATTCTTTGCTTTTCCAAAGGCTACAATATGAGGTTTACATATTGTTGCGTTTTTTCATTTTTTTCTTATTTTTTATTATATAATAATAATAAAATATTAGCTTCAGAATACAAAACACGTTTCTTATTTTAAAAAACTTTATTTTTGTTTGTTTTTTTTTTAAATAAGAAACGTTTTTTGTATTTTGAAGCTAATATTTTATTATTATTATGTAATAAAAAATAAAAAAATGAAAAACGCAAAATATAAATCATATTGTAGCCTTTGAAAGCAAAGAATAAATTTAAAATTTAGGCCACAATAAAGAGTATTCATTAAACATCCAGCTGATCTAATAAAACCAAAAAAATAAAAATAAAAATAAAAATAAAAATAAAAATAAAAATAAAAATAAAAATAAAAATAAAAATAAAAATAAAAATAAAAATAAAAAATAAAAATAAAAATAAAAAATAAAAATAAAAATAAAAAATAAAAATAAAAATAAAAAATAAAAATAAAAATAAAAATAAAAAATAAAAATAAAAAATAAAAATAAAAAAATAAAAATAAATAAAATAAAAAAAAATAAAAATAATATATATATATATATATATATATATATATATATATATATATATATATATATATATATTACCAGTAAAATTTTAATTCAAAAATGTACCAATTCAACTTGCCTTTGTTTTCCAACATTAAAACAAAACCCCCTAATAATGAAAGCTTCATTTGAATATATTATTGGAGAAGCTTGTTCAGTTCACTCGATTGACCCTAGTATGGATTTACGTCCCCAATCAACTAAAAGTAGGTTGAAATGATCTGAACATTCTTATCCACAGTAAAAAAATTGTACTTAAAACTACAAGCCAGAATTTGAAAAGAACGCAGCATTCCGCGCTAAAGTTTGCCGTAATACGTAAACTAGACAAGGAATACAACCGGGATAACATAATGTTTTATTTCATGTTACTGCGTATCGATAGCACTTAAATAGCAACTCCCTAAAATCATAAAATGGATGCTAAATGCTAATACAACACTTGGTGTTTATATGAAATTTCGTTTATAAATATTCTAAATTTGGCTATTATATGCACACAAGACACTAACTAGTGGTTTTGTCATATTATCATCAGTTACACGGCAGTGACATATTTCTGAAAGATGAATAAATTCTGATAGTCTAATAAAGAAACTGCAGGAAACAGTTTCATCAACAAAGGTAAATAGTTTATTGGAATGTTAGTAATATCGTTAATTTAAACGCACTTTTGATTTTGTAAAGACTGTGTCGATCACTGCGGAAGGCAGCTCTCAAAATATGACAGGTTACAAAGTAAACTCAGCGATACAGTTTATTAGCTTATGCGATAACGGAAAGTTCTGACCTGGTGTTGAACAGTGATACCCTAGACTAGGAGGTGAATCAACTTAGTCTTGGGTAAGACAGGCGAGAGGTAAGAGGTTCAAGTCGTCGTTAGCGAAGGGATGGTCAGATCCGCTCATAGTAACCATCAGCAAAATAAACAGCCAGAGAGCAGAAGTACCTACTTTCCTTACAGGATCACGTAACTTCCAGACAAACGAAACCTCAACACCAGCAAGATAGACGCACAATCAAAACCGAAGTAAAACGATAAGCTATCATTAAACAGAAAATGGAAGAGAAAATCCAGAAAAATCGAAGGAGCTAAAAATAAGATAAGGTAGGTAATTGTAATTTGATCATGTAACGTTGTTTTACCTCTGTAGATTGAAGACGTGGTTTATTAACAAAATATGGTTAATTTTAATTCTTGAGAATAGCGATTTAGTGAATTATAATATCTCGGCACTGAAAGAATTTTAAAATTACAAAGGAATAGAAGAAATCGAGATAGCGTACCCCTTTTTGTGGAAGCATCATTTTCATACATCCGCCATCCAATAACGATTAATACATCTTAACCAAACAATTACCTTACAAGGTAAAGAAATATTTTATATCGAGAGACCACCTCAAGAAGATTTTACCAAAAAATGTTTCTTATCAAACACATTGTTACCAAATTTGTTTTCAAAAATTTTTAACTTGTAGAAAATAAAGATTTCTGTGATCAAAACTTGTTATTTACTTATTACATGTACTGCCCTCTAGCACTAATTCGACGGAAGCAACATATTTTTTAAACAGGCGGTTTTTGAAACCAACAAGAACCTTTTAAAAATCCCTAGATGGCGCTATTATGTAAGTTTTGAAATTTAAATACCATTTGTAATACTGCAAATCTAGAAAATGTAACTACCAACTGTGCTACAGCACATATAGAAACTTAGGAAATTTTATTATTAACGCAAGTATCGAGTACAACATTCATCAAATATCAATTTCTGCACGTTATAAGTTTTCGACCTGTTTTTGACACATTTTGTAAGAGTGACATGCATGACATAGTTCCAGGTCTAGCTTTGCCAACCTAAAAATGTATGTAAAATGTTCCGTGAATTAATGGCTATAATGACATCGGAGATGGTGACGTCGGGTTTATTAATATGTCTATTAAAAATCAAAATGGAAGCAAATTACTTACGAGTACAGTTATGGATGGAACACGATAAGTTGCCAGAAGAATGCGGATGGATAAAAAAGATTATTCATTAGTACCAGTTACAGTGAACCAACCACCAACTCCTGAAAACTTATTGAAAATGATTTTTTGTTCAAGTAAAACTGGGTGTGACTCTGCTTGTGGCCTAAACTGTTCTGCAGCATGTTTACGATAAGGAGTTAGCTGTTTAAATGTTCCACCAATAATATTAGTGAATGACGTGGAAAACGAAAAGGTTGAAGGCAATTAGTTTAAACGATTATACCATTAATAAAAATTTATAACTATTTATGTCATTAAAACTTGTAATAATGATTATTTAGCATAAGTTGTTAATAAATTATTTCTTTATTAATGTATTTGTATTATTTAAAATTCTATTTACTTTGCTTTTTGAAGCTTCTGCCATCTTCAAATTAATTTAAAAAATTTTTTTTTACAAATTCATTGTAAGTAACCATGAAAACTATAACAATCATTATTTTCTTAAAAGAGATATTAAAAAATTCTGTTAATTATATTTTTCATTGAGATTTCAGAAATCTTTATTTTTTTGCAAAAATTTGCGAAATGCCAAAATTCCGGTAATTTTCAATTAAGGTTTTAGCTTATGGAATTACAAATTCAACAAAAATCATTGAAATCCATCATTATAGCTGGGTTCCGTCATTTATCATTTATAATGCCTAACTGCGCTGGACTAGATGATCCATTATGGTACATTGAAGATGGGGTGTGTAAATAAGTAGTAGAATACAAAACCATCCTCTTAAACTGATTGTATTGGAAACTAATATGCTACATGTTTCGACAGAAATGTCATCTTCAGGTGTCTATAAGAAGAAGATTGTTTAAAATAACAATCGAGATCTAAATAATCCTTTAATAAAATTGAATAAACTAACGCATAACTAAGAATGTTTTCTTTGCATAATTAAGTAATAAAATAAAATAAATCTGAAAAATGGAGAAAGCACTATAACGATGAGCCTAAAACTAAGCTAAAAATTTAAACAAAAAAATAGCGTTTGAAAAAACCGATGAAACAGAACACAAAAGAACCGCCACAGAATAAACCGATACACAGCAGGTGAATGAAGTTAGAATAGCAGCACGTCTTTCCCTTCTTTAGATACTAGAAACCGGAACTCCATGCCGTCTTTTCGCTTAATTGGGTGCACACAATTTTTCTGCTAATCGTTTGTGCTTGATTGTGCATGAAAAAGTGTTCACCTCTCTCGCTTTCTTTTTAGATATGGCGCCTGCACACAAAAAAAGACCTTTTTTTAGATACAGGTACTGAAATTCCACAACGTCTTCAGTTGGAAACACAAACGAAAATTGTTATTCTAAGCAAGCCTGCACTGTTTGTGCTGGATTGTGTACGAACAAGTTTTTAGCACTCTCCCCCATTTATACATGGCGTACCCGTTTTCGGCACCATATTCACACTTTGTTAGAAGCACAATGAATATTTTTACGCCGTTCGTTTGTAGTGTCCTAAGGTATCCTATCCTTAAAAGTGTAATTTGGAATTACTGTCAATAATTAAAAGACTATAAAATTTTTAAGAGCGTAATATTGAACTTATTCGCAATAATGCCAATTCAAGAAAACAAATCGCTAAGAGATGTATCTTGACTATACTGACGATAATGCTACTCCTACTCAAATTATGTGCTTGCCTTACATTGACTTTCCTGGCAATAACTAAAACTGATATTGAATTACTCTCAAAACTCAAATCCTTCTAGTGAAACTATTCTAATTAGAATTAACGAGATTTGCGCAATAATGGTTCAACCCGTTAATTTGCGAAACTGGGAAAGAATCACCAAGAAAACCCAGTTTATTAATAAATAACTAATTGCACAAATACATTAATAAATCAAAGAACAAAACAGGCAACAAAGAAAAGGTTCAACATATAACAAACCACTATTAAATAAGGTTAAAGTGCGTACAAAATTATAAAATTAAGTAACAGAAAAAAATAAATAAATCAGATTTAAATTTGTAACACCAAACATGTGACCTTTATACAATCAATCATGTCTTTAAGTTAACAATAAAGTAAATAATAAAATTATAATGCAGGTTAAAGTACACATAGAATACAATAAACAGTAAAATTAAACAGGTAACAATGAGGTTACTGAAATGCAGTCTGACTACACTTAGGCAAGGACAAAAAATAGGCAACGAATTTACACATACACAATCGTATAGTGAATAGAAGTACAAAAATAATTGCGTATAAAAAAATCAGTTCGTAGATAAACAGTTATAAATAAGTCGACTGAATCAAAGACATTAAAAAAATCATTAAAACAAAGCCTTGCAAGGGCAAGGTGCGAATCAATCAGTCACGTTAACCAGGTGGCCGATAGCCTACCAGCAAACAATGACGTAAAAGTTTGAGTAACTTCGTTAGAAACTACAGCATCCCTTTTTCAGGTTACATGTCATACATACAAAACAATAAGAACGGGTTAGTTTAACAGTGAAGGTGGAATTCGAGGTGGTTTTAATGTCATCTGGACTCGTGTCTGTAAACCCCGGTGTAGTTTATAACAACTCACTGAGTTTTATCATGCTACGTTTCTTCACATTCTCTACGCGGCCGAAGATCAACTCATACCAGCAACGAGGAGGGGGGGGGGCGCTGTACTGTCTGATTCGGAGTCCTTTTATTTTAACAGATTTCAACTTAATGAGCGTGATTGCGAGATGGAGTGTTTGCAATTAAATTAAATTAAATTAAAGTATGTTCCGACGTAATTAATTACTAACTGGCAAAGTTTGTATCCAAAATCCGTGTGTATAGTAATTTTCAACGATTTGTCACAGTCTTTCTGCAAAGGCAGTTTAGAGAGAACACCTGTTTTCTACCCCAACATATGTTTTTTTTTCATTTCAACCCTTAGTTACATACATTCAAATATTGGTTAGATAAAATACATAAAACAAAATATCCCGAAAAACATGATCAAATTATGGCTTATTAATAAGATATTAAACCCATTAATTATCCTTTCTTTCGCGGTAACAATTGCAATTTGAAAATTTTTATTACAATAAAATTTTCTCGGTCTGCTACCTACAGGTGTGTGCTTTATTTTCCAGCACGTCCTTCTCTTTTTCCATCCATATTCTATGCCATCTTCACGCTAAGTTAGAACGACATGAAAATTTTTATGCCAACCGTTTGATTGCCCACCAAAAAGTTTCCTAATACGCCCCCTCCTCTTTTTAGGCATAACGTACCCGTTTTTCGTGCCACCTTTATGCACGAACCAATATTTTTATGCCAATAGTTAATGCTTCCAAATCAATTGGAGCAACGAATACAATATTATATACTTACCGTAATGAAGGATCAGTGCAGCGTGTAATACTTGAATACAACAATTATTCAGCATTCTGTGGGAAATTTATTGTACCGTCAATTGTAGAAACTTAACACTATATTTCTAATAACTCAGTCCAGTCTTCTAAAAATGGAAAGAAGCGATGCCATATATCTGCGTATATCCAAGTTTTTTAAAACACAAAGCCCACTAACTATATTAGGAGTGTCATTAATAGTATATTACACTACAAGGGTGTAAATTACGACACTCACTCGCTTCACTCGCTAGTGACCGCAATAATACACTCGTGCGTAACTGGCGTTACCAGCCGAGTTGTATACTATGCTTTTTTTACTCCTATAGAGTATAAAAGCAGTGACGTATGAGTAATACGCAAGTACTACTCTTTAAGATTCTTATAACCTTTGAACGTTTTATACACGTACCTAATATTATAATGATCGGTCCTATAAACATAAATTATTGTATAAAGGTATTATAGTATTGTGTGGTTTATTTCAATTACCACGTTAAGAATCCGAAAAATTCGAACTAAAATAAATAGAACTAGTTCACTCCACTGGTTTTATTAGTTACCTTGAAATTAAACAAGTTAACCTCACTTTTTGCATGGTTAACGATGAAATGAAATTTTATTTTATTAACCGAAGTTATTGCTCTAAAGTAATAATAAACGTAAATGTACTACAAACTGTAATTTAAAAGTGGTGTATGTTTTTGTATTTCAAACTTGAAATTTATCAAAAAAGATTTCAGTTTACAATAATGAACACTGATGTAAATGGCTTAGATATATATATATATATATATATATATATATATATATATATATATATATATATATATATATATATATATATATATCGGTGTTAATGTTAATACACTGCTTTCAATATATTCTATATACTAATTTGTAATGGAAGTTGAGGCTGTATTTAACACATAATTGTCAATTCAACTTTCTGCTACGTTTTATGACCTTGAGCTATTTAAGTAAGCAGACTACCACTTGTATCGATTAGAATGTAATGAATATTTTATTACATTACAATTAAAAATATGTTTAACATGCCTTCTATAAAAATCTTGTGAATATCGTAGCTACTTCATTTATGAAATTATTAACATATGTACAGTTAGTTATGTTTCAATTACTATAACAAAAAATGACAGAAACAATGAAAAATGAATAACATTATAAATAATTAATGCAGCAAAAGTAGGTAGATACTTATCTACATTGTTTTCAAAATAACTAAAGTCATAAGCTATATGATATTGTTCAATATTTGGTATAAACTTCTATATACTATCAAGATTAATGTAACATATCGCTAGATTAAATTGTTACGTGTTTAATTGGAAAACGTTTCTTTTTGATAACGTTCGTCATTTTGTCAAATTTACTTACTAAAAATAGCAATTTATTCTTAGGCTAAATGCTTCCAATTCACTATTTCGCAAATTTTTACGCATCTCTAATTGCATTTAAATTAACGTATGTAACTTTCGTACACATCTCTTATTTAGTTCAAATAACATCTCTGAGATTTCGGATCACTTAATATAAAGCAGTTAAATAGAAACCTGGGATCTTTTAAGGTCAAATAATACAAATGTATATAATAAATAAATATTTTCTACATATTTTAACTTTGGCAGCAATGATTAAATAAAAATTTTCTCAAGTATGTAAAATTGATTTTTAGGGTGTCCGCCAATTTTTCTTTCTTCCTTTTTAAGAACGCCTTTGATGGTGGATGTTGAGTTTCTAGAGAATTTTTCGTTTCTGGTTCTGGATGCTGAAGCATCATTTTTTTGGAAAATTCTCACTTAAAGTAATACTTGGTTAAGTAAAAGTATTACTAACGCTTTTAAAAGGCGGATATAATTGAAATTATTCATTCGTCTATATCTTCGGTAAGTGGCACATGTTTCGATAACCTCATGGTAATTTAAATTGTTTTCAGGTTTTCGAATATAAAGGCATTCAATACTAATTCTTCACATATAAAGACACTTCAATCGAAATTACGTTGAATGTTCACCATCGGCTCGTTTGTCACCTGTAAGAGGTATGAACTGTCATAATTAATTAAACATCGTACTTATATTTACCTTCATTTAGCATCTCTGTACTACCTACCTACATTTCTAACGTTCCTTCTTAGGTTTTCTGCTCACATTTTACTGTTACGTTGCATCCAAAGTGGATGATTATCGCTGAAAGGCGTAAGAGCCTTGCTGACATCCATGACCATATACTTGAAGGCTGCTAGATCATTGGAATAGTACCCGAAATTAGCAAGATCAAATAAGTAATAGTTTCAACAATAAAGGTCAGGTCTCTTTTTTTTTCTTTATCAGCTGGTTACACGATTGTGTTTCCAAATTTCAATTACACCTAGGAACGTCGGAGTGAATTTCTACAACGAAAATAAATGGACTCATAAGATTCATTCTTTAATCAAATAATTGACAATTGTTACCTCTTGATTAAATTTATATATTTAAGGTACTTCCAGCAGTTCATTTTCACAAAATTCTTTTATCTAAAACGGTATATATATTCGCTAATTCAGTATTAAATATTTTTGCACTCAATCATAATTAAAACTTTAATTAAATCATTAAAATAGATAGACCACACCCAAACAAGTTTTAGCTTCCATTT